>JAAEAF010001595.1:0-81966 GCA_011037195.1 Triatoma infestans | reverse complement strand
AAAAAAAAAAAAAAAAAAGTATTCGAAAACAGGAAGCTATTGCAATAAACAAACCCACTGATAATATTATGTTGATTTAAATTCATTAAAACTAGTTTTAAAGTCGGAGAAAATAAAAATAAAAATAAATTAAATTTCAAGACAGTTAAAGTTTAAATTAAAGTGCTTCAATTATTATTATTTATTTTTTTTTTATCGAAAGTGTGGTTTGTGTTATGTATATGTATGTATGTGAGTATAAAAGGTGGCTGGAGGAGCCAGACTATTTTCAAAGATAATAAAAGTGGCCACTGCCCTCTCCTCCATTCATAACAATTTTATTACTAGTTCATCAGACTTTCCACTCGAACACTATCACATATTTTATTTATTTTATTTATAATTAAAGTCCTGATGAATAGAAAAAAAAAAAAAAGAGAAAAAGTCCTTCACCTTGTCATAAAAACTACATTAAATTAAGCTTAAAATATTCTATCGCATTTGATGGACTAAATAAAATTGTTAATAAATTCAGTATTTTTTTTTTTTCTATTTTATTGAGTAGAAGTGTTTATCAAATAATAAAAAGAATACATCTTTTTTACAAATGTTTTGTAAAAAAAAAACACACAACTAAGTGATTAAATTCCTTTGTCCCAAACACCAAAGTTACCACTAAATTAAATTAATCAATTCCCTTTTTTCTCTATTCATGTAAGTTATTTTAAAATTGATTGTAATTATTGATATAATTCCAAATGTAATCTAATTTATTATAATGATCAATTCGGATATTGTAATCTGTCCGTATAAACAGTTGTATGAGCACATGCTGGGACTAAATTTTTTAAATTGAGTTTTCATAGGAAAATTTCCTCAACTAAAAACATGTATTTTGGTTTCCCTGAGTCAGAAATAAGTAGTGTACATTCTTGAGCGTACCACAAAGCGGTAATGTATCGACCAACGCAAGTATGAATGTAGAAGATATAAAATATACTAAATCAGACGTAATAGTGTTATTTGTAATGATAAGATATGAGAAGAGACAATTATTGACAGAAAGATATATAAAACTGAATTCACATCGAAGATGATGTAAGCGGAAAGCCAGAGCGTTGGCGCTGGGCTGCGGTGAAGTGACGTAAAGGGGCTGGTGTAAAGAGGTGTGTTCCTCCTATGGGCTGGGAGTAGAATGGCGAGGTTCTACCATGAACCCTGCGAGTCGTAAGGCGACTAAATGGGAGACATCCTGGCTCCAACCAGATTGGACCTATTTTCAGCTAAGTTGCCTCTGGAAATAGTTATTTATAACAACTAGAAATAACTGAAGGAGCTGGGAGGGCCAGTCTGCTGGCCTAAAAGTGGCAGCCCCACTAGCAGACTCGAGTGCAGCGGGCCTATCACTCTCTCATCCTAAATTTTTGTGATTACGAAGCCAAGACAATCAGAGGTAAATCGTACTATTTTAAATGGAAATAAACATAGGCGAGTTAAAGGAAACATGACTTTCGGTACTTGGAATGTAAGAAGTTTATTTCAACTAGGCATGAGTCAAAGATTGCAAGAAGAGCTCGTAAAGTACAAGATAGATGTTGCAGCCTTACAGGAAATACGATGGAGAGACACTAAGACACTTTTAGGAAATTTCTAGAGGAAGCAAGTAAACTCGGTCTAGATGTCAAAATTGAAAACATAAAAGGTATGAAATTATCCAGGAGAGAAAACAGGCAAGTGACTTCTATTAATTTAGCGGGTAGCATGTTCGACCTAATGGACTCCTTTACTTACCTAGGTGCTATAGTAACGCAGAGAAATGGTTGCGTCGAAGAGATCAAAGCTAGATTGGCTGCGGTGTAACAGACGTTATTTTGCTTTAACTTCTTTGTTAAAATCATGGGCATTGTCTAGAAAGGCAAAGATGAAAATATACACCACCTGCATTAGGCCAACAGTGACTTATGCCAGTGAGACCGGGTGATGACGGGGACGATAGAGAGGAAGCTGAATACATGGAAACGAAAAGTGTTGAGGAGAATATTTGGTCCCATTCGCGAAGGGAATATATGGAGATGCAGGATCAACAGAGAACTAAGAATTTGTTTCTCTGAGCCGGACCTAGTGGCCTTTATATAAAAAGGTAGATTACGTTGGTTAGGTCATGTCCAAAGAATGGAGTAAGAGAGGGGTCCTAAGCGAGCTTTAGAGGGTCATCCAGGTGGTAGTGCCTTCGAATAAGGCCTCGAGTAAGATGGCTTGATAATGTGGAGATGGATTTAAGAACCTTGCTGGCAAGGCGCTGGCGCATAAAGGCAGAGATTAGAGAGGTATGGTCAGAGATTCTGGAGGAAGCCCAGGTCCTTCTCCGTAGTGTTAAAAGAAGAAGAAGTAAATGAGGCGTGTGAAAGTTGTTTGGGTGTGAATGTTGTATGTGGAGTGATGAGGGAGTGGATCGCGCTGAAGAAGATCTTGAAGCCGGAAAGGCGATGAAATTAGATGAGTGCTCTTCTTGAATGAGAAGAAGACGTAAATCAAGTTAATTATCATTAAGAGAAATATGCTTACAGCGGATGACGCTGGGAGAGTAAAGACACTCGTGAAGGCGAAACAAAATAGACGAATAGAGCACTAGATGCACATAAAAAGTGACCGGCGAATAAACACGCAGAGCTGTGTACTTCACAATAGTCCGAAGAGCAATGAATAATAAGGAACAGAAAAGAGAAGGAAGTATGTGAAAATTGCGCCGGCGGCAAAAACAACAAAGGAAAAAGAGCGCGATCAGTTATATGAAAAGGCGGGAAATAGAGGTAAGAAGAGCGCGTTAAGTTACAGTGAAAAGGCGGGGATACAGAGTTAATCCCTCAAAGAGACTGCGAATGAACAAGTAGTTTGTAAAAATTTTTTTTGTTATTTTAGAAGAAACATATACAATCTGTAGTTAGTAAATAAAAGTAAATGAAAGACAAAAAAAAATCTGGTGTGAAACACTCACACAACTTTCTCTTACTCCAGTTTGCAAAATTGTACCTAATTGACACATTTTATAGTTTGTGTACCAAATAGTTTGATGACATTCCTTGGAGTTCGTCGAAACTGAATAGAATGTTCAGTGAGAGCGCACTTCCGGTTTACTAATTTCCTTGAAACTTGGAATTTTGGCCATCTATTTATTTCTAATTAATTTTGTTTGGATGATAGAATAGATATCAATAGATAGATATCAACTACGATAGCATTTTAGAGAAAAACATAACCCCTCTTCCCCTCTAAAATTGCTCTTAAATGAATGTTCCAAGAGAAATGTTTTAAAAAAAGTTGTAGATCTTTGTATGTGTAGTTTAGATGAGAAGTTTCAAGAAAATCGCGAAAAAGTGAAAAAAAATCATTTAGTAAAGTGGTAAAGTAAACGCACTTCTGGTCATCCGATTTTTTTCCAAACTAGGAATTTCAACAGCATATTTAATTCTAATTAACATTATTTAGATGATAGAATTGTCTAATAAACTGAAATAGCACTTTAGAGGAAGCCGTAACCTCACCCCTCCCCCAAAAGTACCCTTAAATGAATTTTTCCGGAGAAATGTTTCATATAAAAGTTGTAGGACTTTGTATGTGTAGTTGATATACCAAGTTTCAAGAAAATCGTTGGAGCCATTTTTGAGAATATCACAAAAAAGTAAAAAAAACAATAAGTAAAGTGGTACTTCCGGTTGAGGAATTTTGACAGATGACCCACTGTCTGATGCCATGCTGATACGTAGACGGAATATCAAGTTTCAACTTTCTACGGTTTATCGTTTTTGAGCTATGCTGTTCACATACATATATATACACACATTCACAGACCATTTTCAAAAAACCACTTTTTTGGACTTAGGCAACCTCAAAACGGATATTTCCGGTGAAAATTCGATACCGAAAATTTGACAAGATTAAAATATTTCCTCTTACTAGAAGTAAGAGAAAGTGAAAGAAGACTTGTTGCTGTTTGTATAAAGTATATGTACGTATATGTTATAAGTACTCCATGCACTTTGCTCCACCTATGGCCAGCCTAATCTATCTACTAGATTAAATTTTACAATACTAGAGAACAGGCTATCTTAGGACTATCCAATATTAAACTCATCATGATCAATATACCTGTTGTAATGGACCCCCATGAAGTTATGCTCACTTTCTAATAAACAAGAACTGGAATTGAATAGTGATTATTTCATTTAATAAATTCAGCCTTATTTCACTTCCTAATATTCAGTTATTTTCTGAAGTAGACATAGTTTCATTAATCAAAATCTAGTCCAGCAACAAATAAAAAATATGGAAGCAGGATACCACAGAAAATGTCTCTGATGAAATAAAAAATAGTTTTTCCATTGTAATTGAGCCAGCCAGCGTGAACAAAGCATGATTTTTTATTATGTGCGAGAAGCGTTTGTCACCGTAAAAGATGCTACTATCATTATAATCTTTCTATGCTACAGCGAAATTATGAGCAAAACATGTCATTATTGTTTCAAATCTCTTATTTCAAATTTTCTAGCTTTTACTCTTTTTACTTTCTCTTATTTTACTTTCTCTTACTCCTAGTAAGAGGAAGTATTGTAATCGTGTCAAATTTTCGATTTCGAGTTTTCACCGGAAATATCCGTTCTGAGATCCCCTGAATCCAAAAAAGTGGTTTTTAGCATATGGTCTGTGTGTGTGTGTGTGTGTGTGTGGTGTTTGTGTGTATGTATGTGAACAGCATAGCTCAAAAACGATAAACCGTAGAAAGTTGAAACTTGATATTCCGTCTACGTATCTGCATGGCATCAGACAGTGGGTAATCTGTCAAAATTCCTCAACCGGAAGTACCACTTTACTTATTGGTTTTTTTACTTTTTTGCGATATTCTCAAAAATGGCTCCAACGATTTTCTTGAAACTTGGTATATCAACTACACATACAAAGTCCTACAACTTTTATATGAAACATTTCTCTGGAAAAATTCATTTAAGGGCAGTTATGGGGGAGGGGTGGGGTTAGGTTTTCATCTAATGCGCTATTCAGTTTATTAAACAATACTATCATCTAAATCATGTTAATTAGAATTAAATACGTTGTTGAAATTCCGAGTTTGATAAAAATCGGATGACCGGAAGTGCGTTTACTTTACCACTTTACTAAATGATTTTTTTCACGATTTTCTCAAAAATGGCTCCGACGATTTTCTTAAACTTGCTATATTAACTACTCATACAAAGAGCTGCAACTTTTATTTAAAACATTTCTCTAGGGAAATTCATTTAATGGCACTTTTAGGGGAGGGGTGGGGTTATTTTTTCTCTTAAGTGCGATCATAGTTGATTATATAATCAAAGTCAATTATATCATCCAAACAATGTTAATTAGAAATAAACGGATGACCAAAATTCCGAGTTTCAAGGAAATTAGAGAAACCGGAAGTGCACTTTTACTGAACGGTTTTTTCAGTTTTCGTCGTATTTGAATGAATATGGTACATAAACTATAAATTTTGTCAATTATACTTTTGATAACTGGAGTAAGAGATTTTTCTATAATTTTTTTATTTGATTTTATTCATGTAAGTAGATATATTATTTAAATTACCATAGCTAGCGGTTTTTTTTTTTTTTTTTTTATTAAGAATTAATTCTGACCGTGCATCCTTGTTCTGATTTAAATCAAAACTCTTATAATCAGACTTTAAATGAGCTTCGTTGGCTATTTTATATAATAGACGAACTGACTGTCCCTCAATTATTTACCATGGAGAGAGAATACAATTTATGTCCTTGTGAAGCTTGCAAAGACGACAGGTCATAGTTCATTTTCTGGCCGAGTGCTTCCCCCTATACTGACTGCATTTCGTCCTCCAATATTTGGGACAAAGTGTTTTTGTTTAAAACTGAGCCCCGGACTGTTGCCAACTTATTAAATATGCTCAAAAAGCAATAACAGAATTAGATTTTCTCTTGTTAGACAATTTAATTATAATTAATTTATACTGAGTGAATAAATTTTACCCATAACATAATAATTATTCTATACATAATTTAATGTATTAATAACATCTTTATTTATAGAATAATTAGGCACAAATTTCCCTTCTACTTCTTCTTCTTCTTATTCTGTTTACATTTCATACAAAATATTATCTTATTAAGTGTTCTGATTTCTTTTAACATATTTTATTTTTTACTTATTAAATACTTTTTAATTATTTATTTACCTTTTCATAGGCATTCTTATTTTTTGTTTTTTACATCGACTTCCGGCTGACGCTATTTTTACCAAGTTGTAAAATACTTTGTATATTGTATTGTATGTATCAAATATCTTTTTTATTTAAATAAAGTAATATATTGCTTTCCTAGTTTTAGTTTTATTATAACAAGTTTGGTCCTTTTTCAAACTTTATATTATAAACTGCTGGACAAAAGTATTGCATAAAATTTCAAAATGTTATCTTTTATGATAATACATTTTTTTTTTTTTTTTTTTTTTATTGATTCATTTTAAATAAACTCTGATTCAATGGAGAACAAGATAATACCAATTTGTTTGTTTTTATAACGAATAATCCGTTCGTACCTTGTAAACACAAATCATCCCAGTACGTCATTTCATTGCCTCTGAGTAATTACTCTCTCTTACAAAGTTTTCTTTAGTGTTTTTGTTATCAGTTTTTTTTTTTTTAAAAGATTGTTTTAATTTTTTAAAACATTAAATGTCTCGTGAAGGAAATTATTTTGAAGAAATAGCAGTTCGTGTGGTAACATTGCAAGAAGAAGGGGTTCAGCAGTTAATTATTGCTCAGAGACTAGGAATGAACCAATCCATTGTTTCAAGAATGTTAATGCGCTTTATGTCACTTGATCGCTGATGTCCATAATGCCCAATTTCAAGTAGGATAGTCAGAAAAAGGTTAAATGAAGCAAACTTGGCTTCCAGGATACCCGCTACTGGCCCTCTTCTCATCAGAATACACCAAAAACTGTATTGAGTAACCAGACTGCAATATTTACGAGAACATGTCAATTGGACAACAGAGGATTGGAGACGTGTTTTATTCACAGATGTGTCGAGATTCACCCTAAATTCTCCAGATGGAAGGATAAGAGTTTGGAGGTGTCAAGGTGAGAGATGTGCAGAGGCTAACATTTCTCCAAGATTGGCTTTTGGTGGAGGCGGTGTTATAATTGGGGGATGCATAAGTTTTGATGGACATACAGACTTACATATCGTGGAAAATGGGACACTAAATGCACGGAGTACCTTGAAGAGGTTCTTCAACGATATGTTGTGCCGATTTCTGAAAGAGTTGGTGATGATTTTGCTACAGGATGCTGGGATTCGACGTTTGGGATGCTGGGATCTCCACCGAGAAGTCCAGACCTAAATCCAATAGAACACCTTTGGGACACAATTGGAAGACGGGCTCAGACTTCGCCTGATTGCCCCTAGCACTCTCAGGAAGCTAAGTACAGCAGGTATTGAAGAATGGAATGAGATTTCTCAAAAGGTTATCCAAAATCTAATCTCTTCAATGTCAAGGAGGCTTGCTGCAATTATCAGAACAAGAGGAGGTATCACTAAATACTGTTGAAAAAAAAATGAAGAAGTTATAATAAATAAGAACCATTTTAATTTTTAATTTTACTGATTTTTCTTTCTTTTTTTTTGAGCTTTATTTTTTTATTTCTGTGTAATAAAACCAGGGTTCTTAAATTTTTGGTGAAATTTTATGCAAAACTTTTGTCCAGCAGTTTAGTTAATCATTTTTTTATTCCAACGTAATACGCACTCTATTACACAAGACGTGACCACTGATAAACAATAAATACATTGTACTGTACAACTGTTACTGACTTTCTCATCTCCGGCAATAGGAAACTATAAAATTGAGCCTAATATTATATATGTATTTATTTATTGGCTGCATATTAAATTCTTAAATAAATATATATAACCATAACAATCATTGTTTCCTTTTATAAAATTAAATAAAAAAAAAAAAAATTTTACATTAAAAAGTAGTTAATTATTAGCTCATGCCTAAAGGCAAATCTGATGTGAAGTCCTGTAATCACTGCAATTAGTAAACTTCTAATTCGCAAATGCTCTAAAATTGCAATTGTGATTAAACTAGTCTAGCTTGCTCTTGAGGTAAATGTAGTACTTCTTGAGGATAACTTTACATTGAACACTCCACGCGATGACAGCCAATCGTAATCTCAAATTTGAACTTCCTGCATTTTTCTATTCGAGCTATGCATGTTCATGTACATTCAGATATACTTAGACACACGCGAAAAAGTACTTTTTCGAACTCAGGGGACCTTAAAACGTTACTGAAATGAAGACCTCGATAACGAAAATTTGATACGATCTCAATACTTTAGTAAGAGAAAATACAGTAGTAAGAGAAAATACAGTAGTAAGAGAAAATATAGTAGTAAGAGAAAATACTTTAGTACGAGAAAATACAATAGTAAGAGAAAATACTTTAGTAAGAGAAAATACAGTAGTAAGAGAAAATACTTTAGTAAGAGAAAATACAGTAGTAAGAGAAAATATAGTAGTAAGAGAAAATACTTTAGTAAGAGAAAATACAGTAGTAAGAGAAAATACAGTAGTAAGAGAAAATAAAAATGAATACACATGAACACACACTAAACACACAAGCATATGAATGTATATAATTATTCAAAATAATGTCAATATACAAGGTTAATACTGAATAAAGAAAAAAATTGATTCTCCCCCAGTGTACGTACGTACATAGAGAATCAATAGTTACCAAATTATGAACTAATCTAGTAAATACGGAAGAATCAATATCGACCGCTCGCCAATGGAACTTTGCGTGATATTCACATAAACCTTCCTAGAGTATTCTATAACCGGTCCAATGTTCACCTAAAAAATTTTTATAGGCGCCCACAAAAAATAATGTTTTTTTTTTTTAAACGCAAATTTTGAGTTATTATTAAGAAACTAATTTTACTTTCTCTTACTCCTAGTAAGAGGAAGTATTGTAATCGTGTCAAATTTTCGATATCGAGTTTTCACCCGGAAATATACGTTTTCAGGCCCCCTGAGTCCAAAAAAGTGGTTTTAGCAAATTGTGTGTGTGTGTGTGTGTGTGTGTGTGTGTGTGTGTATGAGAACAGCATAGCTCAAAAACGAAAAACCGTAGAAAACTGAAACTTAAAATATTCCGTTTAGGTATCACCATGCGATCTGACTGTGTGTTATCTGTCAAAATTCCTCAACCGGAAGTACCACTTTACTAGTTGACTTTTTTACTTTTTTGCGTTTTTCTCAAAAATGGCTCCAAGGATATTCTTTAAACTTGCCACATCAACTACACATACAAGCAGCTACAACTTTTATTTGAAACATTTCTCTGGTAAAATTGATTTAAGGGCCTTCTGGGGGAAGGGTGGGGTTAGGTTACCCTCTAAAGTGTAAATCAGGTTATTACACAATTCGGTCATTTAAATATGTTAATTAGAATTAAATATGTTGTTGAAATCCGAGTTTGAGAAAAATCTGAAAACCGGAAGTGCTTTTGTTTTAACACTTTACTAAATGATTTTTTTTCACTTTTTCGCGATTTTTCTCAAAAATGGCCCCGACGATTTTCTTGAAACTGCACATATAAACTAAACATTCAAAGATCCTACAACTTTTATATAAAACATTTCTCTGGGAAAATTCATTTACGGACACTTTTAGGAGAGATGTAGGGTTACAGCTTCCTCTAAAATGGTATCATACTTGATTATACAACTCTTATCATCCAAATGAAATTAATTATAAATAAATAAATGGCCAAAATTCCGTGTTTAAAAGAAATCAGTAAACCGGAAGTGCGCTTTTACTGAATAGTTTTTTTTTAGTTTTCAACGAATTCCATTAAATTTGGTGCACAAACTATAACATTTGTCAATTATAATTTTGAGAACTGGAATAAGAGAAAGTTGTGTGAGTGTTTCACACCAGATTTTTTTACTTTCGATTGCGATAGTACCAGTTTTTCGAAATTGAGTTTTCACCGGAAATACACATTTTGAGGCCCCCTGAATCCAAAAAAAAAGTGGTTTTTAGAAAATGTTCTGAATGTGTATTTGGGTGTGTGAATGTGTGAAAATAATATTACAAAAACGAAAAGTTGCAGGAAGCTCCTCAAACTTGGTACTCCTGTTTACGTACTATCCACCGCATCAAACACGAAAATTTCGAGGCAAAATCATTCAACCGAAAGTGCCACTTTACTGAATGTTTTTTTTTCTTTTCAGTTTTTGTGATTTTTTTCGAAAACAGTTACAACGATTCTCTTTAAACTTGGTATACGTATAACTACACATACAAAGTAGTATAACTTTTATTTGAAGCATTTCTCTGGGAAAAATCATTTAAGGGTACTTTCTTAAGCGTTCTTTCGGGAGGAATGGTGGGGTTATGGTCTCCTTTTAAAGTGTTATTTTAGTTCATTAATGTGTGCTATACAATTTTGACACCTAAATAATATTAATTAGAATTATATAAGTTGTCAAAAATTCTCAGTTTGAAGAAAATCTGCTGAGCGGAAGTGCGACCTTACTGAATAGTTTTTACAGTTTTTTTGTGATTTTCTCCACAAAAATGCCGACGGTTTTAAACACTAATGAGATTTGTAAATTGTGAAGAAAATTTGCCATTTTGTTGTTTCACACCAGATTTGTTTGTTTGTTTGTTTTTTTTTTTGTATAAATTAGGCATTCTACTCGTATATTATATAGAGTAAAGCTAGGAGAGATGACGCACATTTCAAAGTTATGCCCTATCAAAATATAGGAGATATAATAAAGAGGTAATTCTTATAAAACATATGTCAACTACTATTATCTACCAAAAAAATGTTATTTTTTAAAATAAAGACATTCTCATTTAATCCAGAAACAAGCTACAAATACACTACATTTGGCTGTCTCTCCTATTGTGGTAGGATAGATGCCGTACCTCTCCTCTGTGAAGGTAACATGGCTGATCGACATGAAACGTAGTAAACACTGTGTCTAACGAGTCCAACTTTAAAGGCAGCATGAAATCATTCATTTCAATTGCAATTAATATAGTATATATAAAAAAAAAAAAAATTACTAAGCGTTATGAAAATTCAGGTATTCACCAGATATAGCAGATGCGTATAAATGTTCGTAGAATACAGAAGAATACACAAAATAACTGAAGAATTTTGCAGCAATACGTTCGCTTCTGATCTCTCTACTCCTGGACACTAACTTCCATGACGCCACGTGGTGGGCAAACAAGAGAAACAAAGCCTGCGTCTTCTCTCCTACCCCCGTCATCTCTCCTAGCTTTACCCTAAATTACCGACTCCACGTATTTATTTAAAACAACTTACACCAGATCTATGCTGGCATTTGTTCTCATTTATTTTTTATTTTTCATCTGTGAAACTATTTCTGGAATTTTGAAAGGTGGTTTTGCATATTTCTGTGAAAGTTTACATGAATCGGGATCAGAGTAGTTCACTAAATTTATTGATGAAATAACTTGTATAACATATGGAGATTGGCAATCGTCTTTGATATGCATACGCGTATATGTGTATTTTCAGAGCTTCAAATAATCAGGACAACTTTCATACGAAGCTATGAGCAATGAAACTATTTAATTTATTTACATAATCGCAAGTTATTAAAGAGACTAAAATCTGAGATTCATTGGAAAAGTATATTATAGTTTTTTAGTGATTAAATATTATGAAATATTAATATTAGAGTACAGTATATACTCATTAAATTCTCCTATTTAAACATTTTCGTCTTTATGACTCATAGAAGTGAAATTTTATATTACCTTCTCTGTTTGCTTGCTGCAAAAGGAAATATTGCAGGGTGTTAAATGTTCATAATTCGGTTTTCGGTGGAATTATATTATTTTTAAATCTCCTGAGTACGAATAAAATATTTTTAGCAAATAGTCTGTGTGTGTGTGTGTGTGTATGTATGGTTATGAACAAAATATCCCAAAAACAAAAAAAATCGCAGGGAGCTAAAACTTAATAATCCGTTCAGAGTTACCAGAAACTGGGCAGGAAATTTTAGGTCGAAATCTACCCGAATTCTGCCAAATCAAAATTCTCTTTAGAACCACCATCGCATTTGGCAATACGAGATTTTAATCAAAATCCAATAAGCGGAAGTGCAACATTACAGAATAGTTTTTTTTTTTATTGCGAATTTCTCAAAAGTAGTTTCAATGATTTTTTCTTAAAAAAAACTTCGTATATTATCTAAACACATAAATATCTATCATCTTGCATTTGACGAATTTTTCAAGGAAAACTGAATTATGGGAGTTCTAGGGGGAAACTTTATGCTTTCCTTTAAAGTATCTGTAATAGGATCCGAAGAGAGGGATCCAAAGCAGAGAGAGAGAGCGAGAGAGACAGGATCACTCTCTAGTTTAGGCCAGACTAGAGTGGGAGATACTGTTAAATACAGATGTGTCAGCCATAGAAGGGTCTACCGATAGTCTTCCAGCAGAGTTCATCTATCAGTCACAACGCGTCATCAACCTTTCCCTTTACCTCTCACTACCATTTTATATATTTTAGTATAAAGTCCAGGCACTTTGTGCTACTTTTCTAATTATACAGGGTTCAGCTTTTTCTTCTTTCTTGGCATTACAACCTATGTAGGATCCTAGCCTCCTTAACTACATTCCTCCACTCCTCTCTCTCCCGAGCCAACAACCTGAGGTCCTGTTCCATGTCATCCAGCCATCGCATCTTTCTCTACTTCTTCCTCCTCCCGGATGCCCAGTAAACAACTTCCTCGGTATCCTGTCCTGCTCCACTCTTTCTAGATGACCCAACCACCTCAATCTCCCACGTTTCACTACTCCCATCAGGTCTTGTTCTCACCATATAGATCTTTTAGCTCCTGATTTGACCTCATTCTCCATATTCCATCCTGCCTTAACGGGCCAAATATTTTCCTCAGGATCTTTCTCTCCCATACACTGAAAAGTCGCTCATCCTCCCGAGTTAGCTTCCAGGTTTCGCTACCGTATATTACAAGCGTTCTTAATAAGGTCTTGTACAATATTAACTTGGCTTCCCTAAATAGTTGATTGAAGCGCAAGGCTTTCTATAAAGACCAGTAGCATTTGTTTCCGGCTGTTATTGTGGCTTTTATGTCTATACTGACTTCATTTATATCAGTGATAACAGCCCCAAGGTACCTAAAGCTTTTAACCACTTCAAAAACTTATGGTTTCCAAGGCATATTGCTTCCTGGTCGTTTTTTTTTTTTTGGTTCGCTTCGTCTGACAGCGAGTCCAATTTTACTGGCTTCTTTAGTGAACTCTTCTTTAAACTCCTAAGAGTGCCGGTACAGTTCGAGCTGACAAAACAACATCGTCTGCGTAAGCCAGATGCTGGCTCAACCTATTAAAAATGGTGCTTCCGGGATTGGTTCGGATGGCCCTAATAGACTTCTCTAGTGCTAAATTAAACTAAAACACTAAATTAAACAATTAAACCCGCAGGGTTGCTGTTGCATGCAGCTTCCTGGGCGTTTCAATCCCACGAGTTCCTAGCACAGTACTCCATGCACGTTCACTGCGCAACAGGCACTAATACACTTACACTGCATACATGTTGACACGCACACCAAGGCACACACACCTCACACCCAAGAGCTACCTTCCCTTGGTGACAGCTTCGGCAAAGGGAGTAAACCCTTCAAATCCAAGGTCCTCCATTGTATCTGGGGTTGGGCATAGGGCTGACAACCCTGCCCCGCAAAACCTTAGCAAGTCTCGAAACCTCAACAAAATAAAAACTGGATGGATCAACGGAAAAGACCACGGCGTGTTCAGCTTTACTTCTAATTTATATAACTATCTAACCCAATTTCTCTCCTTCTCAAACCCATTTTAGTATCATTTCAATGTAATATATGGTTCTGCCACCTACTTAATCCTAATGTACACTAGGTTGTATTGCTAGAATTCCAAATTTGAACAAAATAGGTTAAGCAGAATGAGACTCTACTGGAAATGTATTTTTAGTTTTTTGAAATTTTCTCAAAAATGGCTACACCGATTTTCTTTAAACAAGAAATTACAAAAAAAAAAATTATTCTTAGCGAATTTGTTTAAAAAAAAATAACATAAAAAGGAAAAATCGCAAGAAGCTCTGAACTTGATAATTCGTTCAGCGTTACCAGAAACTGGGCTGGAAATTTTAGTCGAAAATCTACCCTACTTTTATGAGTGATATACTGAATTTTTTGTGTAACATCGATATAAGTAACCCCATCATCTAGGTATATAAGGCGCGGTGCACACTAAGGAGATATGATATATGAAACTATATGAACGGGACATGAACATGTGACAAGCGTGAAGATCGAGTTGAAGCGACAAAAATAGTGCACACTTGTAGGATAGCAAATCTGTGGCGACACCTATCGGTAAGAGCAACACGGATTTGGACGGCGTGGTCTCGGAGGCAATAAGTATTGCACTATATCTCGTGATAGCGTCATGGCTGTCTCGGAAGAGGACGCGTCTGCTACGATTTCTTTCGTAAAATTAGTTGAAAACAATCCATGCTTGTGGAATTATATTTCTTTAAATCTTTCTGCGTGTTGAGGCAGTTCACGAGAAACAACCGCCGAACAATGTTTTATGTTCCTCACATTATACGGGTGCACCCAGTACTTTCTCTTCTTTCTAGTTCGTTCGTTTTGCTGCAACCACCAGTATACTGCAACAACATTCTCTTCGGACGAGCACATGATTTGAAATAATCCCAAAAACGTGTCACCCGTTCTCCTCTTTTCCTCTTTTTGTGTCGCGCTGATGGTAACAAGAAATGTTGTATAGATAAAATAAATCACATCGCTCGATTTACTGTATTATGTTAAATCGCATATCGTATCTCCTTAGTGTGCACCGCGCCTAATATTTAAGGGCAATTAAATATTTAATGAAAACTCTATTTTTGAAGACGATTTGTCACAATTCAGAAGTGTTTTTTTGTTTTTGTATTTTGAAAGCGTATAACCGCAATGGTCCTTTGCACCTGAACTATATTATTAAATAGACACTTTACTTTTTAATAAAACACTCTACATTATTGGAACATTCTAATAAAAAAATAAAAAACAAACTAACATAATAGATACAATTTTAACCTTTTTATTTCAATTCAACGCTACTCTACTCTCTTACTTTTGCTTGATTAGTTTGGCAGATCAAAAACTAATTGATCATTAGTACATTCATAAATACATAACTTTCTTATCATCAATATTCTGATCGTGCAATATTTACATTTATCCTGATAAGTACGTTCATCCTTAAAATACTTCCATCCATATAAAAAGAACATACATCCTTATAAATACATTCATCCTTATAAATACATTCATCCTTATAAATACATTTCTCCATAAAAACACAATTACGCTACTCACATACGTCTATTTACAAGAAAGTGGATTATTCTATATTCCTCACACTCTATGATTCAGAAGTGTAGATTGCTACAAGAGATTGTCCTGTGATCAAATCATTTATTTAATTTTATTTTAATCCTGTCGAAAAAATTATTTTTAAAGATATTCTACGAGTATTTCCCTCTAAAGTACCCCATATACAAAGCAGTGAAGTCATATATTATGGAATATTAATTACAAGACAATTGCTCTGCTGATTCCTAAACTAGTATCAAATTAAAGCTAGAAATTATGGTGGTGTAAATATTTAAAATTCTAGAACTTTTTCAACTTTACTGTTCAACAGAATTTTCTTCCAAAATTTGATAACATTTTAATACACATTCTAATCACTTGCCAGTGGCAAAAACAGTAACCGTTGGCGGTCTCCTATAGTGCGATTATAATTGAAAACTAATATTGACAGTATATACCAACAGAATAGGATTATTGATGCATGTATTTGAATCCAGGTGATCTTCGGTTCTAGACACGTGAAAAACTGCTAAATTTCAATTTATTGGAAAAATATTATGACTCTTCTGCGCAGCCATTATCATGCAAAACACTCAAGTAATCCGGTTGAGACAGCTTCAGTGTTTTTTTTTTCTTCTCGCCAAATTTGCAATAGATTTATTCAGTTAGCTTGTTTACTACCTAAATTACGATCATAACAGTGACTAGAATCAGCTGTCTGTAACGTATATTCAGTTCTTGTCGCTTAACTGGGTTGCTTGTTACAATTTTATCAATATAGAGCCCAGGATAGTGTAAGACATCAGTGGCTGGGAGAGGAGTTTAGTTATAGTACAGAGGTTGGAGAGTTATTCTTCTAAGCAGCTTCTACCTCACAAGTTAAATATTAGATTTTTCTGCAACCATATTAAATTGGATCTTAATTTATCATCATCATAATCGTGCGCCTCTTCTACCGCCTTAGCGGTGTGAGGCCCCCTTCATCTTGTACATTTTCCTCCACCCCTCTCTGTCCGCTCTCATATCCCCCCACGCAATTCCTCTTTTCCCGCACGCCTCTTTTACACCCTCTTCCTATCTGCGTCGCGGTCTACCCCTTCCTCTCCGTCCCTCTACCTGTGCTTCATATGCTATTCTAGCCGCTCTGTCGGAATCCATCCATAGAACATGCCCGAACCAGCGCAACCTATTTTCTTCTATTATTTCTTCTGCTGGCTGTATATTCAAGTTGGATCTTATTATAGCATTACGAGCCCTGTCCCTTCTTGTCTTCCCGTCTAATTCCTCAAAGAACTTATCTCAGTTGCCTGTATTCCACTTTTATGCTTCTTGGTCAGTGTCCAGGACTCCGATAAGTAAGTGAGTATAGGGAGGAATATTGACCTATAGGCTGAAAGCTTGGTTTTCTTACACACCTCCCTGTTACTGAGGAAACCCTTCCTGACCGCGCTAAACATTCTACCTGCAGCACCTGTTCTTTCCCTAATTTCTTCGTCCACGGATACATCCTCGCTTAGATGCGCACCTAGATACTTGAACTTCCTGACCTGTTCTATCTTTTCTTCTCCTATTTTAACCACCCTCATTATTCGATGCGGCTTCTTCCCTATACGCATAACTTTCGTTTTGCTGGAGCTGATCTCCATATTGACTTTTCCCAGCTCCGTTCTCAAAATAGCCAAATTGTATTCTTTATTTATACGAATATAAAAAAAGGACTCTTTAAAAACTCTCTCTCTTTATAACTTGCTGTTTAGTATAACATCAAATCCGCTGTATCTGGCATTTGTTTTGATCTTAGTTTCACATATTACCGCTAGATGTCGGTCTAATTAGAAATGAATAATGTTACTTTTACACACTAGTGAGAGAAAATAGGTTTAGGTAACTCACTTGTGTGCGAAAATTCTTTTTCGTCACTAAATTTAAATGCAACAGAAAAAAAAAATACCTTGCTGTGAGAATATAGTTTCTCACTTAAAGAACCAGTACAATTTTTTTTTTCAACAATAATTTAAAAACAAGAAAACAGTAGAGAGTATTCAAGGTTTTTATAATGATGAAGCACAAAATTCAATTTATGAGTAATTTATTTAACTGACAACAGGAATAGCAGGTATGGACAACTTGTTACAAGTTTGTTTCAAGGTTGTAATTGTTGTGTTTATAATTTTATATAAATTAAATTTTGCTGAAATGTTATAAATTCGATTACTTTAAAAAAACTTTTGTTTAAAAATTATATTGTCAAAATTAAAATTTAAAAAAATTAGTGTTGATACAAGTGTTTTATAAACCTAAGTTACGATTAAATTATTTTATTAATTGCAAAATAAAAAACAATTTTGAACTTTCTAGAACATTCTAGAAGTAGATAAAAGCAAAATGAACCACTACGAAATTGTGGGGAAATTCCAGATATGAACAGATCTTCACGGACGGAGTTAGATCGAATGGTTTGGGTAGTTCCTAACATATACATAAAAACCATTGTGAGTCAATCATTCTGACAAGAAGTTTTAAGTAAGTTGCAGGTACAACGGGTTAGCATCGAAGGAAATCTCCGGACTACTAGCGATTCAGAACGGCTTAAAGGATTGTCAGAGGGATGATTAGTAGTCACGATAGTTTGTACAAATGGATTAGAGCAACAAAGAGAGCGTGAGAGAGGTATGTGGTAGTGTGGTATTTACGGTATTTTGTCTTGACGAGTTGTTGTTCGAAAGGTACGTTGAGATCATTATGTAAAATGAGGTTTGTAAAATAATAGCGAGCGTCAACTACCTCGCCTAGAATAGTTTATAATGGAATGTCTGAAAAGTTTGTATGTTTATAGGTTTGGGTGAACTCCATAAGTCCAAATAGGTTTAAGTATGGTTTTATATATATATATATATATATATCTCAGTATTTTCAGTTCATTAGATAATTTAGACCGTCTTGCGACACGTTTCTCTAAAGTGTTATCTTTAGCCTGTATTTTATTCAACCATTATAATAGACTTTACATTATAAATAACCAGAATATTATGAGTGAATGTATTGATGTATTGCAATACTGAGACTTTTGTAAACAATGCCCAGGAAATGACGTAAAAGATGACACTAGTGGGATAGCAAAATGAAATCATAAAAATACTGAGTAGTTAATCACATCTAAAGTTGAAAATCATCCTCTAATTAAACTAATCTAACTAATTTAATAGAAAAAAATAAGTATAATTGATTATACAAGCAATACTAGCTAATTATAATACTGTTTATACTGGATTTAGGAAAACATTGAACCCCCATGCCAGGCTGAAAAGGATGGAAACTAATAGACGATTTCGTATCCTTTCAAGGCTCTTAGACAAACGATCTAAACTTACTTTACAAAATAAGCTTACACTAGACAAAACTTTACTACGACCAATATTGATTTACGGACTGGAGGCTTCCAACGTTTACCGTATCCAATCCTTACAGACCAAATTACTACGAAAAATTACCAATGCTCCTTATTATGTCTCCAATAAAACCTTACACAATGACCTATCCATTCCATTTGTGTCCGATCTCTTAAAATCCGATTCCATAACTCGTTGTCCCATAATCATAATCCTTTGGTTCAAAGACTTGCTAGTCAAACCTTACCGGATAATCCATCCCGACGCCTGAAGTTTCAATGGCTTCGTGACCTTGTAAATTAACTTCACCAACGCCATTCTTGTCATGTAAACATTCACCACATTTGCATATTGAATCTATTGTATAGTTGCAAATAAATTATTGAAGCAGAAAAAAAAAAAGGTAAAAATTGAGTCTGATGGTTATAAGAAATTTAGGTGTTATCTGGTTATAATTCTGCAAATTGTGTTGCCAATTACTACACTGGTGCTCATGGTATAGTAACTAGCGAATTTGCCTAAGGCGCAAAAATTCAGCGTTTGATTCACGTTGTTAGCCCAGCAACGTGAGAAAAAAATTTGGGGAGTTACAGTTAATAGCGAACCTTGGTAGCGAAGACCAGATTTAATTGGCGATGGAGACCGCGGCGGGCTTACCGTTTCTCCAAAAGCAAAATCTCGTCGTCAGACAAGCCTTGGGCTGTTGCGAAATGGAATTTGTTTTACTGATTGCTATAGCTATAAATAAATCTCACAAACAGTGACAAATTTCATGGGACAAATAATTCGAACATGTTGGAAATAATAGGTTTTGTATAACTTACTGTTTAGCTTTTAAATTGCACAATATTTGGGTATTAAGTTCAAAATAATGATTTATTTGGTTCAATTTCCACACAGATGTGTGAATCCTGGATATAAATGAATATATATTAAAAAAATGTAAATAAGTAAACTATCTCTATATATAATAATTCAGCATCCGTATGCTTGTGGCCGCAAAACTCGAAAAGTAGTCGATGGATTGACTTGAAAGTTTTACACAACGTTGCATTTTTATATAAGAGGTTCATATATACTTTTTACTCCGAAGTTCCCACGGAAACGGGAACTTCTCCAAGCGTTTCGCGAGGTTGGCAGAAATAGACAGACTCAGACGCGTTGCGATGGTGGCTCACTCTCTGAACCTCTATCTCAACTACTTATAAGTACCTCTATTCCGAAGTTCCTACGGAAACGGTAAATTCCTAGCTAAAATCCGTTCAAACGGCCATATTGCGTTAGTACTTCAGGTATTGCTGCTACGTTGATGGAAGGAGGTAGAACAGCGCATTCAGCTCTTAAACTGTCATGACTTAAACATGCACTTCACACAGAAAACCCAACATGTAACATTTCTAAAACATCAGGAATGGGAAGGTTCTTCGGGCGTGCAAAATCATTGTATGGGATGAGTTTACAATGGCTTATAAGAAGTCATTGGAAGCATTAGGCCATACATTGAAAGACTTGCGAAATAATCAGATACCACATTTTGAAACAATCATTTTGTTTGTTCACTATTCTCTGTGTTGTGGTGTTCTCAACTTTTTATTTACAAAATTATACATAAGTTTTCAAGTTTGATATGTTTTAAAGATTATTTAATAGTCTTTATTTTTTGATTTTTTATGCCTTGAAAAAGACAATATATTTGTCGAAACGTTGGCAAGAATTTAAGTTTTATTATTTTTTTCAAAAAAAGACCGAAACTCACGATCCTTTTCCTTCATACAGGCAACGGTCGAGAAGAATCTTCCATAATCAGATACCATTTGGTGGAGCATTGGGTTACTAGCCGGTGACTTCAGGCAAACGCTTCCAGTGATACCTCGCTCAACATCAGCTGATGAATTGCACGCCTGCTTGAAACATTCAGCCCTTTGGAGCACAGTAAAAAAAAATCATTTAACAACGAATATGAGAGTTCAACTTCAAAACGATCCAACAGCTGCCATATTTTCAAGACAATTACTCGAACTCGGTAACGGCACTGCTCCTACCCAAATCTGGAAACGGGAAAAAATCACCTTCCCATCTAATTTATACAACATTGTACATTCAAAAGAAGAATTAGTAGACAGGGTATTCCAAAGCATCGAAACAAATTATCAAAATCACGGATGGTTAAACCTAAAAATCAGACTAAGCCACAGCGAAGCGTGGTCGGGTTAGCTAGTTCAATATGAAAAGCGAATCATGTCAAAAGTTGAAATTGTCTAGTAATAAATTAATTTTTTTTTTTCTTTATTAAATAAAGTTAAAGAATAATGAAAGACTGATCTTTAATCAAACAATAGGGTGGTAAATAGAAAATCTCTGGCGTTGAAAAAGGATGAATAGACTGGAAATACGTTGAAAGAGCGCACTGAACTGGAAATACATCCATATAAATTTTATTCATAAAACTAAATATGAAAGATATGTCGCTTCAAATAAATTGCAAAAACGAACTACAACTATAAATTCAGGTTTTTCTTTTTTTATAAAAACCACTAACATGAACTTCTCTTACTATAATTTATATAGTTTGAATCGAATGATTTATTTACATATATATTATCTAGTTACAAATTTCACATATAACTGTAAATAAATATACCTATTAAGCATACGATATAGAATTGGACAAAAAAATAGTCGTACTTATCGGTAAACCGATTTTTCTCAATCTTGTAATTCTGGAAGATCATTAAATTTAGTGATAAGAGAGAATCGTATTGCATATTGAAGTAACAATTGAGAGCAGTGTTTCTCCGCTAATGGGTACGCAAAAATTTCATTGATAATGGACACAAACGGCAAAAAAGGGTTTATTTTATACCCATTCATTTACAGAAACCTATATTTTAATGTTTTTAGAGTTCGTTACGACCGCTGCATTCAATGTTGTAAATTGGATGTTGAGGTTCGGTCATACAAAAGAACTCTTTTTAAATTTCTACCGACGTTTCGGCAAATTTATTCCGTTTATTAGACATGACGATTATCCGTTAAGAAAATGGTTCTGTTATTACCAACTGGTTAATGAAATCCATACGTTCTGACAGATTCCTCCATTTCCTTTCCAATCATCCATATAATCAGAAAATCAACTTTGTTAAATGGTTTGCCAAACGTGTACTTCAACTTAGCCATCCCCGTTCCCATGATGAGAACAAGTTAAAATATTATCTATGATATTTAAAAATAATGGCTATCCTCTCCATATAGTACAAAAAATATTATATCAACGATCCACAGATAATATGATCAACCTGACACCCTCTACGCCATCACAGCAACTTCCAATATCCTATATCTCTATCCCATATATATGTAATGTCATATCAATGTCAAGCAATGTCAAGTGGCTCCAGCCAGCCACTATCTTCACAAAAGATAACAAGAAGAAAGGATAATTTATACTAGTGGCCCCAGCCAGCCGCTGTCTTCAAGACAAGAGCCGCGCCAAACAAAAGCCTTTGCAAAACAAGGGTCAATACACACGGTCAAAGACAAGCACCGCTAAAAGGATCATTATTGCACAGAAGCCACCTGGCCGATATTCCTTCATACAAGGGCCAACAAACACTCAAGGCTACCAGTCTTTGAAAATCACCGATGGGCGACCATCTGTCGCCAAATCTGGCCACTGACCTAAATCACACTGGTCACCGACCTGACTAAGGTCGGCACACTGCGAGAGATGTCTTAGTGTGAGTACTACTTACACACCTGTCAATGTGTGAGTAATACTAATATAAACTTCGCTCCACTGGAGGAGGGGATCATTATATCATTATAGTTTCAACGAGCATTACAGCTTCAACGATCAGTACAGCAGCAGTTTTGCGAGCGCGTCCCTATACAAGGTTTAACTTATAATTATTTTCATTCAATCAAACATTTCATAGTTGTGCATCTTAGTTTTATCTACTTAAATCATTTTAAATTACTTGTAGTTTTATCTCTTTAAATTATTTATTTATTTCTATCATTTCATATTAACTGTAGTTACCAATTGACACATCTAAATTATTGTTAAAATATAGTCTATTTTTGTAAATTCAGTGTTCGTATTTCAAGTAATAACTCTCTAAAAATCTCTAAGCTAACTTCCGCCTAATCTTCATATCAAGTCCCTCTTCAAGATATCTGAACTCCGTTACCTCTGGAATCCGATAACTGATTCCAATACACATAGAAGGTCTATCAGAAAAAAAAGATAAAATTTTCAAGAAATATAACTTTTCCATTGCTCACAAAAACTCCAATCCTCTAAAAAAAACTCTTTTCTAAACTAAATGACCCCACACCCACAACTTTATTATCAGATATAATTTATAAAATAAATTGTTTACAATGCCCAGCTACATACATAGGACAAACATCTCAATATTCAAAAAAATAGACTGTACCAACATAAATACGACTGTAAAACTAAAAAAACCAACTGACATAACTACAGCACTAACGAAACACTGCATGCAATACAATCATGAATTTGACATAGAAATCACTAAAATTCTCTCCATCAACAATAATAATAAAAAAAAAGAAATATATTGGAAATGATATATATTAAAAAAGATAAATTATCTATTAATTTTAGAACTGACACCAAAAACCTATTTTTCAATTATAACAATCTCCTAGGATTTCCAAAACAACATACAGACTAAGACACGGTTTTTCCCATCCGCTCTCCTAGCCCTTTATAAACCTTGACCCATCCAATGTCCGTAACATTTGGTGATGGTTACGTCACAGGTTAGGCTAGATTAATTACTACTGGAATTCTAACTGAAAATTTTTGTAAGTACATTTCCTAAGTTATTTCCATACTTTACTCATATGTGCCACATATTGTCAAAGTTTTAATAGTTGTGATTTAGTTTAATATTGATCTGTTCTACAACAATAGTTTAAAATAAATTTAAATCTGCTATATATACATCATACTTTTTGTTTAGTTTATTTATATAGTTTATTAAAAAAAAAAATTATTTTGAAAAAAATTATTTCAAGTTCATATTTTATGTTGTTTCTATTTTTTATTGATTTGTAATAAAACCTTTGTACAGACCCTGAAGAAGGCAATAAACTTGCCGAAAGTCGGTAGAAATTTAAAAGAGTTCTTTTGTATGACCGAACCTCAACATCCAATTTACAACTATATTTCAATATTTAACGGTAAATTAATAACCGATTGTATCCATTAAAATATTTTTTGAATAAAATTAATGAATGAGAACAATGTATCATTAAGTCTATCTTTTTTTTGTTTTGGCTACTCTATGATAAAGGAGGAGATTGTTAAAAGTGAAATATTGATAAAATTTTACCGTTTTCAGTTATATATTTTTTTTTTTTAAAGAAAAAGCTCCCAGTATTTTTACATTTCAGCAGTTATAGCTCATTTGCGATTATAAATCCATTTAAATAAAAGAATTAGAAAAAATTATGATTAATAATCTTCAGATAATTGTTAAAACATTACATACACACACACACACACACACAAATGCATTATTTATAGAAAATTCTGAATTCAGCCTAACTCATTTAAAGAACTACAGAAAGTAATTATAATTTGAACAACTAAAATATTAGCATTCATTTTAAATTCAACGACATCTTTTGAATATTTATTTATTATGTAAAACTGATTAAAAACTTTAATACATATTAAGTTTATTAACACAAAAAAAAGTGATGCTGTGAAATTTAATATTAATTCAAATAAAGTTAATTTCTATTATTTAACAACGTTCCGGTCAAGTTGCAATCTTCCTTGCCTTCTTCAAGGATCATCTATTGTACAAAACAGTTATAATTTTTTTTTTCTTTTTTTGAAGGGAAGGCTAATGCACTGCGGCCATCCGTTGTGCTGTGCCGCCTGAGTGCCGCAGGCTGTTTGCCCACAGCACCCGAACAGATATCCCAACTGAACACCCGGTTCTACAAAACCTCCATCAGGTTAAGATCCCTAAGGAATTGAAATGTTATTGATGTGGATGTGTTGTGGTAGCTTGTGGCGTTAGCGGTTTTGTAAAAGGGCTTGTAAGTATATATGTTTAAGAGAGTGAAGTATCAGAAATAAGAAAGAAGTCACCACTGCTTACAATAAATATATTCTGTTAAAATTATAACTACAAGTTATTTGCAAGAACTGTTAACTTATTAATATGCACTGATGCTAAGAGAGCGAAAAATAAGTGTACTGCTTCGGTGTCTACAACAAATTATCTATTCTGAAGGAATGTCTTCTAATTGTTATTTCAAATCTTCCCCTGTGAGAAGAAAGGGTAGACAATGCTAACCCGTTCATGAACTCTAAAAGACAATAGTGGTCTTCTGCCTGAGTAGTCCTTTTGCAAGGGAATGTTACATATTTCTTGATATTTTTTATTATTTCAAATTAAATATATTTCTATATTTCTGGCATCCATCACAGAATCCTAGTAACCTGACGGGCTCTAAAGAGGGTATATCCCCATCCTCCACCTGGTAGCTACCCAGGTTCTTGAATCTTCTCTGAGTGGCAGCCTCGCAGTCTGTTAGGAGATGTAATGGAGTTAGCTCCTGCTGCCCACAGAGTATGCATGAGCTGTCACTTTCCAAACCCAGCTTCATCAGGTATCCTCTAAGTCGGCAATACCCCTCGAGGAAACCCTTAAGAACGCGGACCATGTTCTTACTCAAGCCGATGAAGGTTTGCAATCTCCGTTGGTTTATAATTACCCAGGCCGCCGCAAACCGGGGAGGGAGTACCAGAGTTGAGATATCTTCGCTTCCTTCTCCTCCCTGTGTTCTTCCAAGAGAAACTGGTCGCTGGCCCCACAAAAAGATTCCAGCCCTAGAAGCGGGGTCACAGAGCCTATCTTTGCCAGGGCGTCGGCCATCTAATTTCCTTCAAAGCCAACATCCCCTGGCACATCTATGTGCATTTGAACCTGATTTTTTTTAAAACTAGGATCCATGAAACAAGAGCTAAAGGATCACATTAAAATTACTAAGAGCCACAATGGAACATTGGCATACGAGATGAATAATTGTTAACTTAAAGTTGTGCTTTCATTAAAAATTAATGTGGATAACATTTTTTTTTAGATATTACTTTCTATCTGTACAACATAAGAAATTGAAATAACTAAATAAAAGCCAATAAATATCATTAGATTTATTTGATTATTTAACTAATCTATTTGTAAGTTTTTTTAGGGATAATTGGAGGTTCCCATAAATGAAAAGTTTAATCAAAGGTACGTGAAAAACAAAAGGTAAAGAAACATTACTTTAAAGGGAAGCCTAACGTCACCCTTCCTTCATAACCCCTTTAAATGAATTTAACCCCTAAAAACCCCTTTAATTTTATAACCCCTAAAAACCCCTTTAATTTTATAACCCCTAAAAATGTTTCAAATAAACTTTGTATAGCTCTTTTTATGATTAGTTGATTTTCTAAATTTAAACAAAATCGTTGAATCGGTTTTCGAGAAAATCGAAAAACAAAACTGAAAAATCTATTCGATGAAGTGATACTTCCCAGTCGATCGATTTTGACTAAAATCTTAGTATGGCATCATATGGTAGCAATTAAACGAAGAACCAAGTTTTCCGATTTCGGCAATATTTCGTTTTCGAGTTATATTGCCCCCCCCCACACACACACAAAGACAGAGAACAATTATTAAAAACACTTTTACTCAGAGGACCTCATAATCTGCATTTTCCTGTAAAATATCATTTCGAAAATTTGACATGATTACTATACTTCCTCTTAACTAGGAGTAAGAGAAAGTAAAAAAACAATATGCGAATGAAGCAGCCTTAAAAATTGGTTCCACGGGGGCCATGAAAACCATCCCGACTGCGGCGCTGGAAGTCCTCCTCAACTTGCCACCACTACACATCCTCGTTCAAGGCGAAGCCAGAATACATAGGCTCTTGCAGGGGCCGCCTACCATCACCTCTAGGCATTATCGTGATAACCAGAGGTTGATTGAGGAAATCAAGGCTGACCATCTTGTTGGAATGCCAACTGATAGGATGGTTACTAGGTATCATTTCGAAAGAACTCCAAATTGTTATACCGAGCAGAGACGAATGGGACTGTGACCCCCCCCCCACCGTTCGGTAACTCAATCTTGTATACAGATGTAACCAAAACTCCGACTGAAGTCGGAGCCGAGGTCTATGGGGGCAGGCCTAAAGTTAAGATCAAGGTCAGCCTAGGGAAGTACGCCACGGTCTTTCAGGCTGAAGTCGTGGCGTTACAACTCTGCGCTAGAGAGATTATAAGGCAAGGCATAGTGGCTAGAAGAGTGGCCATATACTCCGACAGTCAGGCAGCCCTGATGATAGCGCGCTTGACTAGTAACGTGGAGGTCCCCTGGTTCGAGTCCAGTGCATATTTAAATTTTTTTAGATGCTGGGTTTTTTATAAGTTTTCCCTGATTTTTAAAAGACATTGTAAAGTTGCTGTAAATAAATAAGTTGGAGAAGAAAGCTAAGTAAGCTGTCTCTTTGTAAATATTGTATATTTTGCATATATGTATATATATCAGTAATAAATACTCTTTCATTCATTCTTTTCAGGCAGCCCTGAAGGCACTTTCTTCACACCAAATAGTATCAAGATTGGTGTGGGATAGCCTACTTACCCTAACCGAGGTGGGTACTCAAAATAAACTGACACTGGCTCGGGTGCCGGAACATGTGGGGTTTTCTGGGCAATGAAAGGGCGGATGCCCTAGCGAGGGAGGGTTCGCAGGATACCTTTATAGGCCCCGAACCCTTCTGCGGCTTGTCCTGGAGCCTTATTCCAACTTCTATTAAAGGTTGGATAGAAGGACAGCGTCTGTGTTGGTGGGAGAGAACACCAGGACAGATGCAGGCAAAGCTCTTTATCAATAAGACATTTGCCTAAATTTACCAGAGATCTACTGAGCCATACCCGAAGGGATACAAGGCTAATTGTGGGTCTACTAACAGGCATTGTATGCTGAACAGACACATGCACCATCTACAACTTGCAGATAGTGCTGTATGTCGATTCTGCAAGGCAGAGGAAGAAATCCCGGCGCACATCCTTTGTGAGTGCGCCGTCCTGGCGAGGATAAGATTTCTTCAATTGAGGACAGGCAATCCCGAAGCTATGAGCTTCATGACGGAGCCGCTCTCAGCTTTGCTAGGATTGATTAGGAGAGCAAAGCTGGGGGTTTTGCTATAATTTAAGGGGATCCACAATAGACCTCGTCTTGTAGGTCGCAGTGGAATAAGGCTCCCCCCCCCCCGTTAATCTAATCTAACCTTAAAAAAAAAATATCTATTCCAAACACCATTTTGAAATTAAACTATTTTATTAGCTGTAAAGCTTGTACTAATTTTTAGCGTAGAGTTGGGTGAATTGAGACAACTGAGAATTTCGCGAAATTATAATATTAAGAATGTCGACAGAAAAATTAGTTCTTCTTAAAGTATTTCGATTAGCATATATTAAGATATTCATTACCAACGAGAGGATGCGCTGTTATTTTTTTTTTAATTTATTTTATTAATAATACTAGTCAACTTTAGAGGGGGGTCATACTTGTAGCTGATAATGTATAGAATGTTAAGAAACTTTAGAATTAACATCATCATAGTTAATATAAATACAGGCTACATAATGTTATTATACAAGCAAGTTTTACTTACATAAAGTTCATAACATTTACTGTAAGATATTGTTATCTGAGAAAATATTAAGTTTCATTTTATAGCCGCACCAAAACTCAAAACAATACATTTTATGAAATGAAAAACAACGCATTACTCTGAACCATAGACTTTCACTTAAACAAAATATATTTTAAAATAATGTTCTTTTAAAAAAAAAAAAAAAAAAAATCTGGTGTGAAACACTCACACAACTTTCTCTTATCTATCTATCTATCTATCTTCATGGCTCTACAACCCTTGGTGGGTCCTCGCCTCCTCAATGAGCCTAATCCAGGTGTCTCTGCTAGTTGCAGCTGCTCTCCAGTTGCGAGTACCCAAGATGCTCCTCGCATCGTTGGTCACACCGTCAAGCCACCTAAGTTTGGGTCTGCCAACCTTTCTTTTCGTACCTATTCCCCCATCCAAAATCCTCCTTGGTATCTCATTTTCCTCCATCCTCACCACATGGCCAGCCCAGCTCAGCCTGGATAGTCGAATAGTGTGTACGACGTCCGCTTCCCCATACAATTCACATAACTCCTTGTTTTTTTGCCTTCTCCATGTATCCCCTTCCCTCACTGCGCCAAAAATGCGCCTGAGTATTTTTCTTTCAAATACAAGGAGTTTCTTTTCATCGTTTTTGGAAATAATCCAAGCTTGGGAAGCGTACATCACTACTGCTGATGAGGGTTTTATACAGCCTGATTTTCGTTCTCCTGGAGATCAGGCTGCTCTTCATGTATTTTACCAGGCCAAAATAACATCTGTTCGCAGCCATAATTCTTCTATTGATCTCCGTCGAAACATTATTAGTGGAGGTGACCTGGGAACCAAAGTAGGTAAATTCTTGTATCCTTTGAAAAGTAAAAGGACCAATCTGAATACTGTTTCCTGGGGGGACCATTGCCACTTCCAACATACATATATTTTGTCTTATCCTGATTTAGGACAAGACCCATGGAAGATGCTGCTTTTTTGAATGCAAGGAAGGCATTCTGTAACATAGGGACCGTACGCGCAATAATATCTATGTCGTCCGCGTAGGCCAGTATTTGGACGGATTTATTATATATGGTCCCTGAGGTCTGAATACCGGAATCCCTGATTACTTTCTCTAGGGCCAGGTTGAATAAGAAACAGGCGAGAGCGTCACCTTGCCTTAGCCCTTTACTTGTCTTAAATTCAGGGGATATTTCAGACTGAATACGAACCACTCCTGAGGCTTCCGCCATCGTCATTTTTACCAACCTAATGAGTTTAGGTGGTATACTCATTTCCTCCATGGCCTGGTACAGTCTTGGGCGAAGGACGCTGTCATAAGCACATTTAAAATCAAGGAAAAGGTGGTGAGTGGGCACTTTATATTCCATGCCTTTTTCCAGGATTATGCGGAGGGAGAATATCTGGTCTATTGTGGACTTGTTTTTCCTAATGCCCGCCTGATATTTTCCTATTTCTCGGTTGGCATAGGGTGTAAGTTTATTGAAGAGGATATTGGAGAGGATTTTGTAGGCAATGATAACAGGGTAATACCCCTATAGTTTTCACATTGCGGCTGGTCTCCTTTTTTATGGATTGGGCAGATGATAGCTCTCCTCCATTGGCTCGGCATCGATTCATGCTCCCAAATGGACATAATTAGATTGTGCATTGTCTTATAAAGTTCATCCCCTGCATATTTGTACAGCTCTGCTGGCAAGCTGTCGACTCCAGGGGCTTTATTATTCTTCATTCTGGAGATTGCATCCACCAAGTCATCAAAATCTGGGGGTTCAACATCGTCTTCTTCTTGCTCTCTGCTGCAGTTAGTTAAAATGCCCTCATCCTCTTCATGCGGCTCGCTGTTCAATAGGCGGTCAAAATGGCGTGCCCATCTATGCATTTCATCTTTCTTGGATAGCAATGCTCCATTCTCTTCATTAACCGCAGTTACCCTTGGTTTAAAGGGGGCCCTTCCTTTATTTACTTTCTGGTAGAACAGCCTGCTCTCATTTATATTTCTGTGCGTCTCTATTTCCTCTAACTCTTTGTTTTCCCACAACTTCTTGTGTATCCTCTTTTCTTCTTGTGTATCCTTTTTTCTATCCTCCTTTTTTCCTTATATTCTTCCGTTGCTCTCCTGGTGGTCTTTTATTAATCATGTTCTTGTAGGCTACATTTTTGGCATCTGTTGCTGCTTTGCACTCCTCGCCAAACCACGGTGACCTTCCATAACGCGCCTGTGGTCCCAGGACTTCCCTTGCAGTCTCGGCTATGGCCCGCTGACAGCCCTCCCAGGTCTTCTCAATGGGTCCTCAATTCCATCCAGGGCTTCAGTTAGGTGCCGGCTTAGTCGCTGTTGGTAGACCGGTGACACCTCATTATCTTTCAGTTTATTGATATTAAATCTCATTACTCTGTCTGGTCTTACGTTTCTTGTCCGAGATATCCTAGCTCTTATTTTGGCTATGGCTAGGTAGTGGTCTGAGTCTACGTTAGCCCCCCTATATGATCTCGTGCTTAGCAGATTGGATCTATAGCGTGCACTAATCAGCAGATGATCAATTTGGTTGAGAGTGTTTCCATCTGGTGACCTCCATGTAGCTTTATGTATTTTTTTGCCTGGGAAGCAAGTACTTCCTATGACTAGGCCGCGCGAGGCAGCGAAGTTAATCAGTCTGTGACCATTGTCATTACTTTCTTCGTGCAAGCTGTGTAGGCCAATAGTAGGTCTATAGTGATCCTCTTTTCCTATCTTAGCATTAAAATCGCCAAGGAGTATTTTTATGTCGCTTCTTGGACTGTCATCAAGTGCTTTCTCAAGACTCTCGTAAAACTAGTCCTTTTCATCTTCAGTTGGGGAGCTTCGGTTGGGGCATGGCAGCTAAACAGGCTATAGTTGAAGAATTTACCTTTGACTCGTAGCTTACAGATACGGGGGTTTACAGGAGTAAATCCAATGACCAACTCTCTCATTCTTGATCTCACTACTAATCCAGTCCCATAAGCGTGATTTTTGTCGTGGCAGCTGTAATAAATGGTGTGGTGTTTTTTTTCTAAAAGTCCTTGACCAATCAACGAATTTCCTGGATAGCAGCCAGGTCTATATTATAACGGTCAACTTCGTTAAGGAGGGCCTGAAGTCCTCCTAGTCTATAGAGGGATAAAATGTTCCAAAATCCTATTTTAAGCTCAGTGTGACGTTTCCAAGGTCTATTGCCATTAATCAATCCGGTATTTTGATTTTCTCTTTGAGGTTTCGTAATCGACTTTTTTTAAGACGTGTGGGTGATTGTCCCACAGCGACCGAGTCTGGTGGAGGGGCTGCCTCCTTGGAGCCTCCAGACTTGCTCCCCTTTCGGGACCTGACCTCAGGGGCGGTAATCCTAAGTTGTGTATTGTATATGCCTTAGTGATTTGTGTAGGGTGTATGTAGTGTATATGTAGTCTGTAAGATATGGGTGTGTGTACGTGTTAGTGTGTGCCCTTTTAGTCGCCTTTTACGACAAGCAGGACCTACTGTGGATGTATTCTAGGCCCCCATCCACAGGGGGCTTTCTCTTATTCCAGTTCTCAAATTATAATTGACAAATTTTATAGTTTGTGCACCAAATTTAATGAAATTCGTCAAAAACTGAAAAAACTGTATAGTAAAAGCGCACTTCCGGTTTAATAATTTTCTTGAAACACGGAATTTTAGCAATCTATTTATTTCTAATTCATTTTGTTTGGATGATAGAACTGTATAATCAACTATGATAGCACTTAGAGAAAAACATAACCCCACCGAAAGTGCCCTTAAATGAATTTTCCCAGAGAAATGTTTTAAATAAATGATGTAGATCTTTGTATGTTTAGTTTATATACGAAGTTTCAAGAAAATCGTCGGAGCCATTTTTGTGAAAATCGCGAAAAAGTGAATAAAATCATTTAGTAAACTGGTAAAGTAAACGCACTTCCGGTTATCCGATTTTTTTTTTCAAACTCGGAATTTCAACAACATATTCAATTCTAATTAACATTACTTTTTAGATGGCAGAATTGTCTAATAAACTGAATAATGAATTTCCCGGAGAAATGTTTCAAATAAAAGTTGTAGTTGTTAGTATGTGTAGTTGATATACCAAGTTTGAAGAAAATCGTTGGAGCCATTTTTGAAAAAATCGCAAAAACGTAAGAAAAAATGCAACTAGTAAAGTGGTACTTCCGGTTGAGGAAAAAGTTCTTTTGTTTCTCTCTGATGCTGCCCCCAACATGGTCAAGGCTGGGCAATCTATTCAGGTATTTTATCCTAAGATAATCATTCATGTGACGTGTATTGCTCATGCCTTGCATCGAGTAGCAGAAACAGTCCGATCTTTGTTCAGTGACGTAGATTCCTTAATCTCCTCGGTTAAAAAAGTGTTCTTAAAAGCACCAAGTCGCATTAAAATGCTAAAAGATCTCTATCCAGACTTGTGCCTTCCACCAGAACCAATATTGACAAGATGGGGTACTTGCCTGGAAGCAGCTCAGTATTACTATGAAAACTACAATAAAATCAAGAATGTCCTTTCACATCTCGAAGACGAAGCAGTAGCGATAAATACAGCCAAGTCTTTATTCGAGAAACCTAATTTAAGGAACGACCTTGCATTCATTTCTGACAATTGCGTATTTCTTGCACAAGCCATTACCCAACTTGAGTCCCAAAATGTTCGACTGTCAGAAAACCTGTCCAACTTAAAAAAGTCATCGAAAAGGTGGAAGGAATACCTGGGAGTAAGGGAGATCTGATCAGATCAAAACTGGTAGAAGTATTTTCAGCAAGGCACCTATAACATCTGTAGATGTTGAACGATCTTTTAGTCGTTACAAGTCCATCTTACGCCCAGATCGTCGTCACTTTAAGTTCCAACATTTGAAATTTCATGTGGTTGCAAACAATTTCGAAGAGTGAAGTTTTCAAAATTGAAAATTTAACACATCTTTTTATAAATAGTAAAAATGTTCTTTGTTGTATAAATCATTATAACTTGTAAAAACAAATTATTTTGTTCCTAATAAATTATTATAAATTGTAAAAATGTTCTTTTCTTGTATACATAATTATAACTTGCACAAAAAAAAAATTCCATTTTCATAAAAAAAAAGTCCATTTTACTTAAATATTCCAGAAAATATTTTAAGAAAATCACATATTTTCCACATAATTGACGAAAATAAATGCATATTTTAATTAAATATTTGGCATTCTTAAATACATAAAAATCCGTTCCTTAGTTATTACTATTAGGAATATCAAGTTTGTATTTTCTACGACTTTTTTGTTTTTGATCTATGCTGTTCACCTACATACATACATACATACACACAGACTATTTGCTAAAAACCACTTTTTTGAACTCAGGGGACCTCAAAACTGATATTTCCGGTGAAAACTAAATTTCGAAAATTTGACACGATTACTATACTTCCTCTTACCAGGAGTAAGAGAAAGTAAAAATTAATTAGGTTACATTATTCTTGAAGTGAACTATAAAGGAGGTACAAAAAAAAAACTTTAACAGTAATTATTCTAAAACTATAATAGACGTAAACAAAACTCGAAACGATTTACTCGATTGGTTTCTATTTCATTTTACTTTCGAATAAGAGGAAGTAAGTATTGCGGACCTTGTTAAAATTTTTCTAAATTGCATTTTCATAGGAAATATTGATTTTTATGACTTTATCTGAGAATGGAAACCATTTTTGTTGCGATTTAAGTGTCTTTGTATGTGATTTTGAAATATCTTAAAAATCAAAAATTCGCAAGAAATATTCCCCGCTTAGATACCATTTTTTGTCTAGCGTTCACGAAATTTTCCGATCAAAATTTATCTACCGAAATTACATATTTAACTTCTATCTGTGAAAACTAAATTACAGGTCACATTATTCTAAAACTAATTAGGGGGATCAAAAGGGTCATTATACGGTCAGTGTACAGAAGCCGCCTGGCCGATATACAAGAATCAACAAACACTCAAAAGACCACCTGGATACAGTCTTTTGATAACCGCCATCACCTGTTGCCACCTGGTCACCGACCTATTCAAGACCTAGGGTCAACACACGGCAAGAGATGTTTTAGTGTGACCCGTAATTACACACTTGTCAATATGTGAGTGATGCCAATATAAACGTCTCTCCACCGGAAGAGGGGATGAGTATTCTTCAGTATTTTATCAGCGTTTCATCAGGATTCTACGAGTCATTTACGACATCAGTTCATACATAGCGAGCGCGTCCCTATCTAAGGTTTTAAACATATATTTATTCATCAATCATTATAGTTGTGCATTCTAGTTACCATTTAATCATTTTAAATTAACTGTAGTTATATCTTTTCAAACGTTTAAATTATTGTTAAAATATAGTCTATTTTCGTAAATTAATAGTTCATATTTCGAGTAACAACTCTCTAAAAATCTCTAACTAACTCCCAACCATTCATCGCATAATAACCCTCTTCAAGACATCTGATTCCACTACAGTTTACTTTTTGAGGGTGGCAGTATATTTCTAAATGTACTCTACCCTCATCAGAAGCAATTACCCCTTATATCTTTTAGTTGTAATGATGTGAAAAGTGTAATGAAATTGGAGTGTTGAGTTGCAATATAGTGGTAGCTTGTAGTAGCTTGAGCGGTTTTGTAAAGGGCTAGTGTGTATTTTCAAAGAGAGGAGAAGTAATAAGAAATAATTAAGAAAACACTGGTAGATACAATTATATTATCTTTAAAGAGATTTAAATTACTTTACAATAACACAATTATATGCTTAATAAATCAATTGTTAATCTAGAATAAATGTTAATCTCTATCACTGGCAGTGAGGGATTCCTGAAGCATGTGTTCTGGCTTGAGTGTCTGTTCAGACTGTCCTCAAAGAATGCCTTTTAATTGTTATTTCAAATCTTCCCTTGTGAGAAGAAAGGGTAGACAATGCTAAGAAGGTACATGAACTCTAAAAGACAATGGTGGTCTTCTACCTGAATAGTCCCTTTTGCCAGCGAATGTTACATTTTTCTTGATATTACAATTAAAATATTTTTCTATATTTCTGGCATCCATCATAAAAGTATTGTCTGCGCATAATATATATTTATAGAAAATATATATGAGTACAGACTATGAGATAAACAGAATAAGTCAACAAGCAAATTGTGGCAAAACTGAAGTGAACTATGGGGTGGTGACAATTTTATAGTCAGATGAGAAAAAAATGGATGGCGTTGATAGTCATTGTCAACGCTCTACCCCCCGTCGACTGGATTCAATGGCTAAAGTGAGGAAGAGATGGCAGTATGCTATGAAATTCCCGGCTCCAAGCTACTTCGAACAGAAACAGCGATGGACGTCGCGAGGAGAAAGAAAGGCGCCATCCCAGTTCCAGTGGTCCTTCAATAATAGTTCGTCGCGAATAGCCTAAGTTGTCAGTGCGCCAAAAAGAAATAAATAAATAAATAAGCAATAATTGTTTCCAATCAATTAAGAAAGCTATTTAGTCATAAAAAAAAAAAAAAAAAAAAAATCGAAATATTAATATTGCAAATGTATACAAGTTTGAAATTATCAACCTAGTTTTGATTCTTTATGCACAGAAAAACAGCATCAAGGAAGAGATAACTTATTGAATTTCCTATGCATTAATATTTTTTATATTAAAACGTGAGTTATCGTCTAATAAATCAATAAAAAAATATTAAAAAAAGTTCAGAGTTTATCAAGGGTAATAAAAAACTATAAAATTCTTATTTTATGAAACATTAAATTTTATATCAAGGCTGAAATCTAGTCATATGCTGCCCTGATTTCTTGATTAAATACATATATGGATATATGATATGGATTGCTTCATAAAATTGTACTTTACTTCGAATTAAAATGAAACAATTAATAATTTAACATATGATAGAAAAATAATGCATTTATTATATTTAAAGAAAAAAAACAAAATAGATCAGTCTATTAATCATTTTAAAAATTTAAAGAATCAAATAAAAATGCAAGACATTGGAAAAAATATCAAAATTCTCACATTTTATGAAAGGTTTTGTTTTTTTAAAAACGAATTAAATTCTTGTTTTTTTTTTTTAATACAAGTACTTTTTATAATGTTATTTGCCTTCTCAGTTTATTTAAAATGATTAAATTGTGAAGTGACCCACAAATATGTAAAGCTGTTTGTACCAGCAAAATAATCGTTGTCGACTGTTGGAAATTTTTAGCTGTTCCTATTCGCGCTGTTATTACAAATTTTAATTCACACGTCGGTACCAAGTTTTTAAAGTATTCGAGGAAAACTTCCCTTTAAACATGCAATCCCAATAAAAGAAATCTAAGAGTTTTCAAATTAAGGCAGAAGAGAATGGATTAGCTCAGTGGTAGCGCGCTGGACTAGGAACGCGGAGATCCCAGGTTCGATTCCAGCCATGCTACCCTTAGATTTTCTCTTCCTTAGAAGTCTCTACAGTTCAATTTAAATTAAAATAAATTAAAAAAAATTAACGCAGAACAAATAGAAAAAGTTAAATTTAATATTGCTAGTACCTTAAAAAAGTAATGCCACATAAAGAGAATATTATCTGAAATATCTGATGGCAAACCCTGATAAAATGTATGATCGGGGGCAACAGATTGAGAAAAGTGCTGAATTTCAAGTACCTTGGTTCCTATCTCCAAGTGGATGGCGCGTCGGATCTGGTTATAGAAAAACGGGTGGCACTTGGAATGTTGAACCCAACCTTATGGAGCAGCAATATCCAGATGAAGACCAAGCATCTAATTAATACGATTCAATAGTATACTGCTCTACGCTGCGGAGACCTGGACTATTAGCAAGAAAATGCAGAAAAAAATAGCTGCGACAGAAATGGATTTCTGGAGACAGTCGGCCAGGAAATCTCGCACACAAAGAAGAAGAAATTCTGAAATAAGAAGAATTGCAGAAAGAGAAAAATTAGTGTTAGAAGAGATCGATCGCAGGAAACTGGCTTGGTTCGGCCATCTGAAGAGTATGCCAGAGAGCAGAGTGCCCAAAGCAGTGCTAGAATGAAAAAGAGGCAGACCCAGAAAAAACTGGAGGATTGGAGTGGAAGAGGTAATGGCTAGGAAGGTACTCTGCAAAGAGGATGCAATGGATAGCGACAAATGGAGGCGCAATGTATGATTGGTCTGTATAGTCGTAAGACATAAGTGAATGGGAGGACACATGTAGTTGAAGCATTTGGTCTGGACCCTCATACTTGAGGAAAACTCCTAAAAAAAAAAAAAAAAAAATATCTGAACGTCTTGTCAGACAGAAGTTCCGGTTTTTCTTCCAAGAATCGTATTTTTCAAGTATTGTTAACAAAAAATAAATTACATTAATAAATTGTATAAATAGAGGATTTGAATCAACTAAAAATTTTTCTTTTAGTATCTTCGAAGTTTTATAAAGAGATTAAGGGTGTCTCTGTACTAACTATAGTATGTCAGATATTGTTGACGTAGACAGGATTATGAAGTGAATTTTTAGATCAATATATTGAAAATAACCCTTGCTAATGTTTCACCAGAAGGGGCAACTTATGACATTTAAGGATTTCTTTCTTTAAATATTTTGACCATAAAAAAATGTTTTTTAAAACTAAATTAGTCACAGCCACGTGGATAGTATAATTATTTTAGCTATAAACCGAACTGGCATGGCAAGAACAATACATGAAACATAATTATTCTTATTTGTCTTAGGCGGTTATTTTTACTTATTCATTCCGCTGTCAGAAGAAATATTGCGACTTAACAAAGTTTATTTTCAAGAGGAATTTCCACTGGAAATTTATGTTTTGAGATTCTTGTGCATAAAAAAAAAATTATATATATATTTTGATCCATAGTTAACCCACATAAAATGAACTCATGAAAATTTACACTACATAAACGTAAGTAATAATCCTCCTACCGATCCGTAATAACCAAACTCTAAGCTCTCCCATAGGTTACGTAAGTTACTTAAGTATTCAGCTAAATGATTGGCTGACTTGAAACCCCCATACTAGGCTCAAACGATTCAAACTAAATAGACTGTAACAGAAGCTCTCAAGTCTGCTAAAAGAACGATCCAAATTTACATTACATAACAACAAAAAGCTTCACTATCTATTACTATTGAGACATACTCTTATGGCATTGAAATAAGGAGAACAATCAAGGGTTCTAATTTCCACTGTATCCAATCATTTCAATCCAAAACCCTTCGAAACATTGCTAACGCATCCTACAACGTTCTAACCTTATTATCCATAATGACCTAAAGATTCCTTTCATAAACTATCTAGCGAAAACTTATATCTTATTTATTTATTTATTTATTGTTACTTCTGTTACAGTCGAGATATACAGAATGGTTGGCCCAATAATAAATAACAAACATAATAATGAAAAACAAAGAAAAAAAAAAATTATTATACGAGGCGTGTCCAGTAAGTAAGTGTACTGAGGCTCTCACGGCTGGAGGGATTTTGTTTTCGACATGTTGGCTACACTGTCGTGTAGCCTGATTCCTCCCCTCCGCAACGAGACCGGTTCGAGGTCAGTACGTTGAGAACTGTCGACACGACAATACGTTTCGTGAAAAATGTCAATCCAATCTCCCGCCAAGTGTGAAATATTCAAGCTTAGGCAAGATTTTTTGAGACGCTCCAAACTCCATGGAGATGAATTTCTCCGCTCCATCATTACTGGAGATGAAACTTGGGTTGCACACTATACACCTGAAACCAAAAGGCAGTCTCAACAGTGGAGTGGCGTCACACCTCTACACCCTCCGCCAAAAAGTTCAAACCACAATTTTAGCCAAGAAAATCATGGCATCCGTGTTTTGGGACTGTCAAGACATAATTTTAATTGAATATATGCCTCAAGGGGAGACCATCAACTCTGCAAGATACTGTGAGACCCTAAAAAAATTGCGGAGGGCGATTCAGAACAAAAGGAGAGGCTTGCTGACAAAGGGAGTCTGCCTGCTGCACGACAATGCCAGACCACACACGGCCAACGCCACGAAGGAACCGCCTGCCTCGTTAAGTGGGATGTCCTGAACCATCCCGCGCATTCCCCTGACTAAGCACCTTCAGATTACTATCTCTTTACCCCCCTGAATCTGCACATGGGTGGAAAAGGTTTTCAACCGACGAGGAGGTGAAGGGGAGGTGGAGAAGTGGACGAAGGGGTTGGCGGGAAACTACTTCGAGGAAGGCATCAAAAAATTAATACTCCGGTTCACCACCTGCATTGGTGACTATGTCGAAAAATAGCTTACATATGTACTAATGTAACCAGGTAATTTTTTTGTTCAAATAAAAATTTTTGTAACCTACAAACATTCAGTACACTTACTTACTGGACATGCCTCGTACAATAAATTTAACTAAAAAGAATACTTCTACTACAAATTAAAAAATTAATAATAATATTTACAAATAATATGTTTGAGATAAATTGGAAGTTTTCCGTTTTAAAAAATTAGCAATACAGTATAGCTACAGTATCAAACTTATAGAAAAAAAGTTGCGATTGAAAATAAACATGTCTCGGTGTAGGGAAAATAAATAATAAACGAAATTCAGAAAATGAACGTAAATTGTCACGATGATAATAATAATAATAAATAATTAATAATAATCATCATCATAATCATAATCTAATAATAATTATCATCATCACCGGAAAAAATAAAAAATGTTTATTATCTTAAGATAAAATTTGCAAATGTACCTACAAGATTTTAAGTTAGTAGAGATGTAACAATAATAATAATAATAATAATAATAATATAATTAAACTATGTGAGCAGTTTTGCTGTATTTTAACAATTTAGTGAAAAATAAAAAGATATCATTTAATTTATTTAAATGCCCTGGCTCTAAGAAAGTCAATAAATTAATTAATTGTAGCTCCTTATTGATAGAAGGCAGAAAATGTTTAATTATAAATTTATCTCTCAAAGTGACAAATGCTGGGCAGACTACAATATTATGAGCTAAATCATCGGGTTCGTTCAGAATACAAAATCAGATTACAAACCGAGTGGAATCAAACCGAAATTTCTCCCTGTTTAAATAAATGTTAAAAGATTTTTTTATGGGATAAACGTAATTGAGCAATTAATCTCAATTTATTAATATGATTATTAAAATTAAGATATCTTTCACAAGAATAAGAGAAGTTTCAGAGAGTTCTGTAGATATTACTATAACGATTGTTTAAAACGAAATCAATATCCCTACTGAATAAGTTATTTTTGAAAGAATCCAATAGATTATGGTTTATATCTTATATCCCACTCATCCGCAACTGCTCATACCTAACCTTTTAATCCATCAGCTCACCATAAACACTATTCCCGGACAATTCATGCAGGCGTTGAAGAGAAGATGATCTCGTAACTACCTAGTATTATACTCGTAAATCAAGACAGTTACTCCGACCAGTTAATTTTTTATTTCAACATATCTACTTACTTGTTGCAATGTACATTTTTCGTCAAAAACGTTTTTCTTATGAAAACAGAAAACGAAAATTGATGAAAACGTAGCGAGTACGTCAAACTGGACGAGAGTAGTAAAAAACGCAGACGAGTTAAATATTAAGATTTTTTCTGCGTCTTAATTTATATGAATGTAAAAAAAACAAAGTAAAAAATAAAAAGTTGCAAATACTGGGAATGTAATTTAATTCGAGTTAAATACTTCCCTCTCTCTATAAGCTTCAGTTTATAACCGTTTGGTATAACCTCAAATGTGATGTATCTGGTAATTGTTTTGATCTTGTTTTCGTGTATTGGCGCTAGATGTCGGGCTAAGTAGAGTTGAATAATGTTACTTTTACATACTAATGTAAAAATGAGTTAGCTCAAGTTACCAACATGTGGTCTTAAAACTAAATTAAAGTAATGGCTAAGAAAGGCTTTTTGTGAGCCAGGGATCACAGAAGTGTTGACAAATGTACCTATTTCATCGGTCTTCACTATTTTCAGTGTCCCTTCACAACAAACAAGGACTTGACTAAATGATAAAACTTCAAGAAACAAAGCTGAAATAAATAACAAAATTATTAAGATTGTAAAAACAGTTAGGTTTTCCGGTTGTGGCAGCATCAGTAATTTCTTAAAAAGTTTTGATATTATTGCAATGGGCTTCTTCAGAGTATTGTTGTCTTTAATGGCAAAGCAACACTGGCAGGCAACAGGGAAAGAATAGGGGCAAGGGTACCTCCGCCACTTTGGAGTAAATTGCTGTAGGTAGGGGGCATGGCTTAATTTCCCCTTCCATGCTTGAGATTGGCTGGTAAATGAGTATGTCTAAGCCACCCTTCTCACTGACCTTCCACCAAGTTGTAACCTTGATTTGCTCTGGAAAACCGTTAATCATTTTTTCCCGTCTTTTCCCTGAGTCGAAGCAGCCATGTTCTGTTCAAACAGAATCCATTCTCTCTATTTAAACAGTTTTCATCTTTCTTGATTTCTATTGCCTCTCTTATGACACTATCTTAATAATTGTTGACTTGGGTATGGACTTTGATGTCCACAACATTTTTTTTGAGATTATTCGACAATAGTCGCAATAATTTTACAGTTCAGTAGGAACGGAGGTCCAATATCAAACAAGGCCTAATTACATTCGCAGAGACCAATTAATAAAATTAATTTTCCGAATTTTCAGAGAGTTGTAAATAAGTAAGCAATTTTTGGTGGTATAAAAAGCTAAACAGATCTCACATAAATGGAATCAGAAAAAGTAGAAATAAAATATTTAATTCGTTGCTGTCTAAAAGTGAACGTAAAAAAGTAAAGAAAAATAAAAAAAGAATGCTTGAAACTACTAACAGTTTATAATTACATTTATGTTCAGTGATTCGGCAATAATGTAATCCATACGGTTAAATAGGGCATGAAATAATTATGGTAATAAGTTTTATTATTCAGTCTATTTAATTTGTTTTAGGATGATAATTAAATTTTATTTGTTGTTATTATAATTATTATTATTTAATACCGAATTAATTATTCATATAAAAATTGAAACTATATTAAATAAAATTCATAAAATTTAAATTAAATTTGAATTGGGGCCGTAAAAATCGGATATGTTTTTATATGATAACTTACAGTAGGTTGCGTTCATCGCGCATTTTTCCATGATGTCTTGACATCCTCACACTCTTCACTTGATTTTATAAACACTCACTCGGTGATATCACACTCTGAAAGATAAGCGTCTGCCAGCAACCGTCCGTTTAGCGGTAAAAAAAAGAAAAGATCACCTCTAATACTTGTACACTTCATTTCCATTTTGGTACTCACCTGAAAAAAACATTCTGATGTTAAACACTCAATACTGGCTTTTACGTAATACAATATTAATTAACAAATTCTCTTTTAAATTGTGATGGTTACAATGTTTTGTTGGGTATAATGGATGAGTCGGTCGGAGAGAACTGTTTTGGTTTGATGAATTAACAAGACTTGGTTAACACTGTAATATAATGATAATGTAATACACTGACAGCCAAGGACTACAAATCCATAAATTCATTTTCTCCCTCTCTCTCCTTCGTTCCTTATAATGACACAAGAAGACATCATTAACGCTAGCTTCAACATCCTTAGCTAGCTTTCAACAAGGCTCGATATTGAGTTTTCACCGGGAAATATCCGTTTTGAGTTCCCCTAAATCCAAAAAAGTGGTTTTTAGAAAACAGTGTGTGGGTGTGTATATATATGTGAACAGCATAGCACAAAAACAAAAAAATTGTAGAAAGTTCAAACTTAATATTCCGTTTAGTTATCACCATGGGATCTGACAGTGGGTCATCTGTCAAAATTCCTCAACCGGAAGTACACTTACTAGTTGTTTTTTTTTTTACGTTTTTGCGATTTTCTCAAAAATCGCTCCAATGATTCTCTTCAAACTTGGTATATCAACTACACATACTAATATCTACAACTTTTATTTAAAAACATTTCTCTGGGAAAATTCATTTAAGGGCACTTTTTTGGGGAGGGGCGGGGGTCACAGCTTCCTCTAAAGTGGTATCATATATTTGATTATACAATTCCTATCATCCAAACAATTATAATTAGAAATAAATGGATGTCCAAAATTCCAAGTTTTAAGAAAATTAGTAAACCGGAAGTGCGCTTGTTACTGAACATATTTTTCAGTTTTCGAAGAATTTCATTATATTTGATATACAAACAAACTTTGTCAATTATAATTTTGTGAACAGAAGCAAGAGAAAGTTGTGTGAGTGTTTCACACCAGATTTTTTTTTTCTGTAAAGTTTCTCGTCCATTCAACCATTTAATTTTTTTTCAAATTTAGAATTCTGACAATACTATTAATGTATCTTAATGTTATATAGATGGTAGAACCACAAACTATAGTAAAATGGTACTTTAGAGGAATACTTAACTTTACTAATACCCCAGAATTCCCAACAAACAATTTGCTTAGAAAAATGTTACTAATAAAAGTGATAGGAATTTATATATTTAGATAATATTCGAAATTTTATAAAGGAAAATCAATCGAACTTTTTTCCAAAAATCCAAAAAATTCCTGTTTTTGGGAAATCCAAAAATAAACTAAAAATACATTCTGTAAAGTCGCTCTTCCGTTTGATGGATTTTGACCAAAACCATTTTCGGGGTCAGGTGCTGTGGCAGTACCTAAATGGATTACCAAGTTTGAGGTTCCTTTGATTTTACATTTTTGAGATATTTTGTAAAAAACGCACACACACACACAGGCGATTTTTTTCGTACTCAAGGAACCCCGAAATATGTGAAAACTCAATTTTGGAAATTGGATATGATCGCAATACTTCCTTTTACGGTAAGAGAGATTAAAAATCCAGATCAAAGTCTATTATTATAATTATTATTATTATTATTCGTCTGTGTGGAGGGACCAAACTCTACGCTATTCAAAGCCTCACTGGACCCATATAACTATCCCAAAGAAAAACAACAATAAATCGGATCTAGATAAAAAATCCAGACCCGGGTCTAACTCATCTTAGATTCACCGCACTTCGAACAAATCAGACTATAACTTAAAGGGAAATAGCTGAAATGTATTTGGTGTGTTGAGTTGTTGTGTGTTTGTAATAGTAGTTAGTGTAGCACGTGCGGTGTAGTAAAAGGGCTTGTATTTGTAAATTTTAAGAGAGAGAGAAGTAATAAGAAATAATTAAGAAAACACTGGTAGATTAAATTAAATATATTCGTTAAAGATATTTAAATGCTATTCAATAACACAGCAATATGCTTATTAATTTACTGAAATTAGTTGGAATAAACTCTTTATGTTTTAACTTATATCTGGCACTGATTCCTCAAGTGTACAGCTTTGGTGTTCTGTTTCAGACTCTCTGAAAGGAATGTCTTCTAATTGTTCCTTCAAATCTTCCCCTGTGAGAAGAGGGGGTAGACAATGCTAACAAGGTTCATGAACTCTTCCTGTAACTGTACTTCTTCTACCTGGGTTACCATTTTGCCAACAAGCTCGCATTTTTTTCATAATTTTATTCAATTAAAATAGATATAATTTCTTACTTCCATCGCTTAGCCTAAGATCTACCCCAGACATTCCGTTCCGACAAAAGGTCCTACCTTTTTGTAACCAAATTTCACACAACCCAAACAAACTGCCATAACAGAACTGTCTCACAAACTCTGCCAAAGAAATCTGGCATGGACTCCATTAGGTAGAGGTGTCTCCTTAAACCACAATGCCCAATAAGGGATCCAACCAGATGCCTGAGAGAGGCATAAAAAGTCTATATTCAAAAACCAACTCCACCAAACATTTCGATGAAGTATTCATGAAACAAAAAACAAACTAATCAGTCATTGGTTAAAAATGATTACTTTACAAAATTTATTTTTAAAATGAAAACAAATATAATTGAAGACAATTCATAGATTTATGTGCAGATTTTAATCTAATAATACTAAATGGTAGAACTCCGAGAGACTTTCGGGAGGGGGGGGTTACATTTGTTGAAGTAAGAGGAAGTTCTGTCATAGATCTCTGTTGTGTTTCTTTGGGTCGGTTGAGTTGGATTGAAGATTTTAAAATAGTTTCTGAAATTTACTCGGACCATAGCCGCTTCAATTATTATTAAATTTAAAAGATGTACGTAAAAATAATTAATGCTCCTATTACTAAAACATAAATGGACGGCAGTGGATGATCTGAACTACAAAAAAAAGATAGAAAATATGAGAAACATGGAGATTGATAATAATAGTCAAGAAGTAGTTAATTTATTTACAAGTAATATTCGGAAAGTTTCTCATTTAGGAAACTCCACTTATTTCAGATGTAATTGTAATTTTACATTTAAAGAGAGATGGATTGATTTTCATTGTTTAAAGTTAAGGGCAATGAACCTTTTTAGAAAATCAAATAGTGAATTAATATATGATCTTTATTCGGATTCCAAAAGGAATTACAGAGATCTATGTCAGAGCAAAAAGAAAGAATTGCAGTTGATTATCATTGAAAAATTCAAAAATGTTATTGATACAAAAGAATTTTGGAATTTGGTCAATATTTTAAAAAATAAAAAATATCTAGATTCGCATGAAATAAATAGTGAGGAATGGGTGGAACATATTAGAAACTTATTTTAAATCCAGTGCTTTTGATGTCGACCTTTTTATATGCGCCGCCTCCTAATGAAAATGATAATGGTAAGTCCAAGAATGGCAAGCCCCAGATTTTGATCCCATCCCTTATGAATTCTATAAAAAATAGTCCGGAAATGTTTTTTAGAAAAACCTATTAACTTCATTTTTGAAAATGTAAAGGCTACCTGAAAGTTTTTGTAAATCTATAACCTTCCGGGGAGTGTTAATCTATAAAAAAGGAGATCCGGGGAGTGTTAGTAATTATAGGGGGATATCCTTTATGGATTGCATTGCTAAGCTATTTTCCGGTTTGCTTTTAATGAGGTTAGAAAATAATATTTTATGTGGTCTCTAGCAGGATTTCGTAGGGGTTATTCAACTGTAGTTAACATTTTTAGCTTGCAAACCCGCTTAAAACGTAAAAAAAAAATTTATTGTTTCTTTATTGACTTCCGGACAGCATTTCATTCACCAGATAGGGGTGCTCATTTTTTATAAATTATACATGCTACGTATTTCAAATAAGTTTATTAATGCAATCCAGAGATTATATAAAAATACTCAATCCGCGATTTGGACAAAGAATGGTATACCACGTCTTTTGAAACGAATGTTGGGCTTAGGCAGGGATGTTTACTTTCTCCGGCCCTTTTTTCACTTTTTATTAATGATCTATCTGAATTTGTTGGAGATGGAATTGGCGTTGGAGGTTGGAGGTAACCATCAACTGTCTGATGTATGCAGACGACATTGTCTTGCTTGCTCCTGAACAAAAGGTTACAGAGGATGATAAACAGAATTGTGAACCTTTGTTGCATGTGGAGCTTAACTATAAACATGGATAAGTCTAAAGTCATTTGTTCCGCAAAGGCGGTAAATTGGCTGCTAACGAAAAGTGGAAGATGGATTCTAAAAGTTTAGAGGTGGTAAATTGTTATAAATATTTGGGCATGACGTTGACTCTTCTGTCAGGGCTAAAAAAACATTTTATTGAAAAGTTAATCAAGCTAAATTTGCTCTATAGTAGATTAATTAATTAGCTATAGTAGATTAATTAATGGGAGCCTAGAAATTAAAAGCAGGATTATGGCCGCGAACAAGTGTTATTTCGGCCTAGCAAAACATTTGAAAAGCAAGATCATCACTCGTAGCACGAAGTCACTGCTATACAAGACGCTTATTCGGCCAGTGCTGATTTACGGTTCCGAAGCGTGGACCATTATGAAAACAGATGAACGAGCCCTGGCGGTATTTGAACGGAAAATGCTTCGCAGAATCTATGGTCCTATACGAGTTGGCCAGAACTGGAGAATCAGACATAACCGAGAAGTTTATGCATTATTCAAGGAGCCGGATATCTCTAAGGTAATAAAACTTGTAAGACTGCAGTGGGCAGGGCACCTGGCGAGAATGTGTAGGGAAGAGATCACGAGGAAAATTTTTGGGGTCTGTGTGCAAGGTCCCAGGCAGGTAGGCAGACCGCTGCGATGGCAGGATTGTGTGGCAAAAGACGTACTGGCAATGCTTGGATTTCGCAATCGGAGGGCGGCTGCGCAGGAAAGAGATGTCTGGCAGGCTCGTCTTGAGGAGGCCAAGACTCTTCATGAGTTGTGTAACGCCAAGAAAAAGAAGAAGAAGAAGATTAATTAATGGAAATGAGATACCTCTCTCCAAAAAGTTAGATGTGGTCCGTTCTGCAGTTCGGGCGACTATGTGTTACGCGGCTCAGGTCTGGGGACATCAGAATTTTAGGAGATGGAAAAACTGAATTTATTCTTTTTTTAAAAAATAATTTTCACTGCCGTATAATTCTCCTAATTATTTGGAAGACAATGTTTACCCCATATTTTTATTTTATACACTAAGACTTCACATTAAATATATTAAAAAAGTTCTGTTACTTCCAGACCACAGATGGCCAAAAATGCTAGCTAAAGAAATAATTAAACACAAATTGTATTGGCATGGAGAAAATTTGGATCTGTTTACTGGTTGCAGCTTGATTATGTAACTTAAGATGTTAACATTGTAATGACAAATTTATAATTGAAATTTAGAGAGGAAATATTAGGGAAGGACGCAATAGTCGACCTACCATTCTTTGTATAAAGAGTTAAATATGGACTTAGGTGATAATCATTACTTGCATGATAGTAATAATCTGAAATTTATGAAACCTATTTTCAAGTTGAAGTGACCAGTTAATTCATCTAAATTTTAATGTTGCACGTAGTGAAGATCGATGCGCTTTATGCAATATGAATGTGATAGAGGATATTTGCCATTATCTAGGAGTCTGCCCAGTTCTATCCGAGTTTCGAATTACATACCTTGGTAAGAAGAATTTAACGCGAAGGGAGGTGATTGATGCATTGAATGGTGAAAAATGGAAAAATTAAGTTCTCTATCACCTCTCCAGCGTATAAATATAAATTATACCTGGTCTAGGAGGGTAATTATTGAGCTCAGTGGATACAATGTTTTTGCCATGTATTGTAAAAATGTGCAATATATTGCTATACTTGTTCTTGTTTGATTGATTAATTTATATGAAACGAGAAAAAAAATAATTATATAAAAAAATCTGGTGTGAGACACTCACACAACTTTCTCTTACTCCAGTTCTCAAAATTATAATTGACAAATGATATATAGTTTGTGTACCAAAATATAACGAAATTCGTCGAAAACTGAAAAAAGTGTTCAGTAACAAGCGCAGTTCCGGCTTACTAATTTTTTAAAAACTTGGAATTTTGGCCATCCATTTATCTCTAACTATTATTGTTTGGATGACAGGAATTGTATAATCAACCGGGGATACGGGTGGGGAAGGAAACCTGTAACTCCACTCCTCCCCTAAAAGTGCCCATAAATGAATTTTCCCAGATAAAATGTTTTAAATAAAAGATGTAGATCATGGAATGTTTAGTTTATATACGAAGTTTCAAGAAAATCGTCGGAGCAATTTTTGAGAAAATCGCGAAAAAGTGGAAAAAAAAAAAATTAATTTAATAAAGTGTGAAAACAAACGCAATTCCGGTTGTCCGATTTTTTCAAATTCGGAATTTCAACAACATATCTAATTTAAATTAATATTCTTTAAATGACAGAATTGCCTAATAAATTAAAATATCACTTTAGACGAAAACCTAACCCCACCCCTCCAGACCAGAAGTGCCCTTAAATGAATTTTCCCGGAGAAATGTTTCAGATAAAAGTTGTAGCTCCTTGTATGTATAGTTGATCTACCATGTTTGAAGAAAATCGTTGAAGCCATTTTTGAGAAAAACGCAAAAAAGTAAAAAAAAAACGAACAAGTAAAGTGGTACTTCCGATTGAGTAATTTTGACACATGACCCACTGTCAGATCCTATGGTGATACCTAAACGGAATATCAAGTTTCAACTTTCTACGGTTTTTCGTTTTTGAGCTATGCTGTTCACATACACACACACACAGAGATCATTTGCTAAAAACCATTTTTTTGGACTCAGGGGACCTCAAAACGGATATTTCCGGTGAAAACTCGACGGAAAGCAACTCTAGGCGACGGTATATTGATACCAGCCTAAATATGCTTTACAGGTTATTTTCATTTCTTTTTCTGCATTTGTTTTTTATGTAAATAAAGCATTATTCTAATTGAGGACAAAAATAGAAACATCCAAGGTAAAAACAACACAACATTCATAATAAAGGCCAAAAAAAAAAAAGTAAATTATTTGTGAAGTAATAAATAGAAACTAGAAATTAATTCATGTATATTTTATTGTTCTTGAAATGCGGAGCCGTTAAAGAAACAGAAAGTAAAAAACCAGGGCAGCATCTTCAAATATAATAGAGCAGCATTTAAATAACAAATGAACGATATACTGTGCTGTTACCTTGTTGATATTACATAGTTTTTCACTTTCTCTTAATGTTTGCTGGTTTGATATTCAATTGCTGTTTTTATCAGAACACTCGCAATATTTCGTGCAAAATAAATCAGAAAATTTATTTATTCAATATTATTTAACCTATTAAACAAGCTCTATATATATATATATATATATTTCATTCATTTGATAACCAGATAAGGGAATATAATCTTTCATTCTTTTATATAAAAAGGTTAATTTTTTAGATTTTAGATAAAAGAAATAAATAATTATGAAACAGAGAAATCAAGCAACAAAAAAAAAATCTACACGAATTGTATACTGCTATTCTCTCTCTAGTCCTCATTTTAAATAATTATAACTTTATTTTTTCTTATAAATTCAAATTCAGACTCAGTGTTTGGGTGATTACTCTAACAAACTTACTTGTTATTACTTTATTGTAGTTAATACGACTGCATAGTTGTAAATATTATTTCAAAACAAAACACAAATTCTTATGTGAAACACTTAAAACGACTTTCTATTATTGCCATTTATATAGTTATAATTGACTGATTCTCTTTAAACAAACGTCTTTATTGAAGAAAATATAACCTCCCAGCACCTCAAAACCACTTTAATTTGTGTAAAGTATACCACCACGATTAACACCAAATATTAATTATTCAGGAAAGTGATTAGCTCAGTGGTTGGCGCCAGTTTTCTTCCTAGGAGCCTCTACAGCTCACTGTCCGGTGATGAACAGAACTGTCTGTAACGAGAGAACACTGTCCGGAGGCAGGCAATGCACTGAGAAGGCTCCGGGCGCCAATGATGCGCCTTAAATTAAAAAAAAAAAAATAACTCAAGTTGTAACTATGTTTAAAGTGGCCACTTACTTTTGTCCAACTTCCAACTAAATTTTTCAAGTAATTTTCATTAAATGATTAAAAAAATACATCAGTTTTTACAACTAATATTTATTAACTTATTTAATTTTACCGTCAAATACATCTACTTACATGTTGTACAGGGAAACTAACCTATCACCAACCTTTATCTCTATGCTCAGACTACACTTTTAGCATATTCGTAAATGACTAAATCTTCCCTAACACAAGTACTTATATATTTTAGCAACAACTGAAAGAAGGTGATTTTGGTATAAATAGGGGGGAGGAGATCTCTATTAATTACCATATAATAGTCTCCTTGGTATTAAATACAGATTTGTTTACCTACCTAACAATAATACCTAACGATGTCAATAAATACTATTAGAGACATATTGTTCTTCATGTATGTAGCCTAGCACTAAATGTTAAGACTAAATAAAAAAAAAGACTTAATTCTGTTAAGTTTTTTTAATAAACTGGGCACCATAATCAAAACATAATAACAAAAAATGGCTCATAACATTTACTAGCGAACAACTAAAAATCCAACATGGATCCTCAAGCACACACACAAACTGCACTCTGGCGTCTTTTGCCAAACTAATCAAATAGGCAGCGCCCTCCTGGCCACAACTCGGCCATTCTGACATGAGATTGCTCTCGAATCTCCATGCATAAACATAATTGACATTCACATAGCAATCGAAAGTTACATTTTAAACAAGTGTCAAAGACTACACAACTTTGTTTTACACAGTTATAACGTTATTATTCAATTTCTTATAAAGAAGTTAACAAAAAGATAAAGTTTACATAATTAATATTATCATCACGATCACAATTGTTTAATAAAAACAAATTTAATCAGCAGGACTATCAGTCTCTTCAAATTCAATCTTGTCATGGGTTTTGTTTAGTCTGAACCAAGGAACGCATATTCGCAGCGCCATATATTCCACTGTAGGGAATGTGGGTTGACTCAGAACCTTCAATATCTGTAAACGATCATGATCTAATATTTCTTTGACCATATTCTAATAGGTGGAATTTAGCCATTAAACTGAATAAATCGAAGGTTATGGTATTCAGAAATGGTGGCAAATTAGCGAGGAAGGAAACCTGGAAATTAAATGGGGAAAATTAAGAATTGTTAACTTTTATAAGTATCTGGGGAGTCGACTGACCCCTAAATTATCAGGTCGGCTGACCTGTCACTTTGTGGAGAAGTTAAGTTTATCTAAGTCAGCTACTATGATAACGTACACGGATTTGATTAATAATGATGTACCTCTGAGTGCTAAGTTTACTATTTTCTTTTCGTGATGCGGGCTATAATTTGTTACGCTGCACAAGAGGGGGGTTTTCTTCGAGTCCAGGAAGTTGAAAAATTAAATACCTTTTTCCTGAAAAAACTATTCAAACCCGCATTATCTTGTATACATTGAAACAAACTCAAACCCTATGTTTCTATTTACGTTCAATTTGCACTATATGTTCAAAAAGTATTGTCAATGCCGGAACATGCCTTCCTAGAATTTTAGCCAATACAATTATTAGTAAAAAATTATACTGGTTTAAAGAATACACGGATCTGTGCAGACAATTTGTTAAGCGCTATTCAGACAGAGTTTAAAAGTAATTTAGTTAATGGTATGAATAATTCAAGATTCCATAAGTTGTACAAAGAATTAAATTTAGAACTTGCGTCTGATAATTATGTTAATGATAGCAACGCAATTGGTCTGATTAGTATCATTATGAAATTGAGGGGCCAGCTGAATATTCATGTGAGGTAGGGATGAAAGTCAGTACAGGTGCGCACTATGTAATACTGGCGATGTAGAAAATGTAGTACATTTTGTTGGTTTGTGCCCTGTATTACAGGAATGCAGATGAAAATGGTTCGGTAAACGGTTTGTCCCTTTACAAGAAGTAATAAATTATTTAAATGGTCTTTATGAATGGGAAAAACTTTATAAAATATACTGTCTCTGCATTGAAATATAGGTCATTTTTAATTAATGAGTTTAATTATTAGGCTAGTTTATGAATCTGCCCTCTCGTTAACTAATTTGTTATTCTTAAGAATTAAAAATTATTATTTTATGTATTAAAATAATCTTGGATTATGTCAAAATTTTGAAAATCAGTATTTGTTCATTTAAATTATTACTAAATGTAGAAGAAATTTTAATTTATCTATTTATTTTTGTTCTTGTTCTAGATTATTTCTATTATGTATCCCTAATACAGCAGTGTTTACTTTTTGTTTAATACAGAGCATAAATTTTGTTTACAGATGATCAACTTGGCGGACGGACCTTGGTCCATACCTATGTTGTGTTATTATTTTGTTTATGTGAATTATGTACATATGATATTAATAAAACCCTATTATTATTATTTCTCTGACCATGTATGGTCCACGATATTTCGGTATTAATTTCTTGTTAACACCAGGGGGGTACAATATTTTTAATAACTACATAATCACCAACTAAATATTTTGTGGGGCTTCTGTGGACTTTATCGTAAGTAATTTTATTTTTTTTATTTTTTTTAAGCTGCAATGCTATTTTTATTAGCAACGTCCTCCCTAACCATTTGTAACTTCCATTCATGCATGCCTTGATTCTCTACCAGCAATACTCTTAAGTGATCACTTTGATTGCCAATTGATTGACACCAAAAAGATGAGGGTGAGGGACTACATTCCGTTGATATGTTCACTGAATTGTTAAAGGCTAATTCAACATCACCAAGAACTCTATCCCATCTATTTGCAGATTCAGAAATCTTTGCCAAAATCGGATTCATTCGTTCGGTGTGTAATAAGCAATGGCTATTTTAATATGTTTTACACCTCCTTGCATTACATGCTCTTCAAGAAATCTCTTAAAACAGTCTAAACAAAAGGACGAACCATGGTCCGAAATCTGACATTTTTTAGGTTTACTATAATTAGTAAAATAACTTAACTAAATGCTTAACTACTTCTTCAGCATTTGTCGTTTTCGTTGGGTAAAATTTGCTGAAACCACCAATAATCTCAAAAATATATCGAAATCCTTTACCCGTTTTTTCTAAAGGGCCAAAATGGTCTATATAAATAACTTGGAACGGTTCATTTCCTTTGGGAATAATATGTAAGTCACCCTCGTTTATACGGTATGTATACCCTCGTTTAAGCAACCGGCGAAAAAGCGATACATTTCAAGCAATGTGAAATGTAATCTGAATCTTTCTCCTAGCTTTAGGAAACCAGTATACTCTTGCAAGGTATTTATAACACTTGTCGACTCGACAATAGTCTAAATCACCATGACAATCTCTATTTACTTGAATTTCCATCGGCTGGGACATAAAACAGTAATTTCTTATTAATTTTTCAGTATATAGCCATTTCGCATTTCGTAATATTTATGTTCTGTGGTCATAAGATCGTTTCGCAAGTGAGCAATAATTGGATCTTAATCCTGGACCAAAAACAAATTTCTTTCGAATGAACTTTCCTCAATGATCATAAGTTTATGAATTCGACCTAAGGCATCTACATGACGCATACTATAACCAGACCGATGTTCCAACTCATAATTCCTAAGAATTAAAGACCAACGTAAAATTCTGTGATTAATTCTTTCTTTTCTAATTTATGACTGTTACAATCTGCCACAATTTATCAAATAAATTTGGAATCTATCCAAAACATAAATAACTGCAGCGGCCTCCAGCTCAAAGCTGTGGTATTTGGATTCCGCGGATGAAGTTCGTTTGCTAAAGTAACAAACAGGATGGAATTTTCCGTCACTCTGTTTTTTGCATTAATATAGCAGCCCCATAACCATCAGAACAGGCGTCACAATGTAGCTCGGTCGCTAAAGATGGAGAATAAATGGATAAAACAGGTTTAGAAGCTAAACAAGACTTCAACAATTCAAAACTTTTCAATTCACTTTTACCTACGTTAAATTCTTTACCTTTTTTCAATAGATCATATAATGGTTTAGCAATTAATGCAAAATTGTCTATAAATTTCCGAAAATAAGAAATAAAACCTATAAAGCTATGCGACTCTTGAAAGTTTCTTGGCAATGGTAATAGAGTACATTTTATATATTCTTAAAGGCTGGGTGAATTCCGTTTTTGTTAATTGGGTAACACAAATAATATACTTCATGCATCATAAATTCACACTTCTGCAGATTAAGCTCTAAACAATTGTCAACAATAACCTTAAGGACTTCTTCCAAGATTTGCAAATTTTCCTCATAGGTCTCAGTCGCAATCAAAATATCATTTAAGTATATCAAAATTTTATTTTGAATTAATAATTTTTGAAAGGCAGAATAGATAAACCTCACGAAACACCCAAGCTCAAGCATTTTTCAACTCGGATGGCATGCAACGATACTCAAATTGACCCATAAATGTTACGAAAGATGTCAACTTGTGGGGACATTCCTCAATTTCTACATGAAGAAAGGCATCCTTTAAATCCAATTTTGTAAAAACACATTTATTTTTTAATCTATCTTAATGATCATCAATCCGTGGTATTGGGAAATTGTCTCTCACCGTTATTTTATTCAAAGCCTGGTAATCTACTAGCATTCTCAAAGCACCTGGTGTTATTAAGTCATTGATGATGGTAGTAACGGTTTTTTTCCATCAAAAGATAAACGTCTAAGACGATAAAAGAACAGATTCTGATTGGGCTGAATAACTATAAACATGACTGTTTGTTACAGGGTTCTCTGTCCTTTTAAGCCTAACATAATACAGAAGTGCAGCTTTTAATCAAGCAATTAATTCAATCTTCCTTCCAGTCCTTTTTAAACCACGCATTTTTAATTCATCTTTTAAACTAATTAAAGTCATGTTACTTACGTCCTCAATCTCCAATATATTATCATACATTTTCAACATAGTAATTTAAACTTTTGACCGAAATGAACAAACTAAACAAACGAATAAAAACAAAAAACACAATGAATATTTAGTAGCAATGTCTATTAATAAATCTTTTTCGAATCCTTGATCCTACTTCTGAAAAACTGTAGTCTATCACCGGATGACAGGACTAAATAAAAAAAAATTCTGTTAAGTTTTTTAATAAACTGGGCAACCTAATCAAAACATAACAAAAATGGCTCATAACGTCTACTAGCGGAGAAGTAAAAATCCAACATGGATCCTCTTAACACATACACAAACTGCACTCTGGCGTCTTTTGCCAAACTAATCAAATAGGCAGCGCCCTCCTGGCCACAAGTATAAAATGTAAGTAGTGAACAAAATATCTTATATAATAATAATAATAATAATAGAGTTTTATTTAGAAACTAGTATACATAAATATTTACGTATCAAAAACATAAAAACAAAAGTAAAAGTATTTCTCTCTTTCGCATTTAAAATAAACAAAACTCTTCAGGCAATGGTTAGAAAACCGTCTGCCGAGTTGCTATTTTTTACTTACAAAAATACATACAATAAAAAATCTTGAACCAAAGAATAAAGTAAATTAATAATTGAATTCTTTAATTAGTATTCCTCTATAGTGCAAGGCTATCTTCAAATATTTACATAGCTTGTTCCAATTATCTGACCCATTTAAAATATTACAAATTTCATCAAATGATAATACTCTTTTTTTGAAATATTGGAGCCTGTAGGGAGCCAGTATCGGACAATCCCAACGAAAAATATTGCATCTTCTTTCTGTTTTAAATTACATAATGAACAAAGATGGTTAGCCTCTGGACTGAAGGGATTATAGTTCAGATAAAGGGCTTCTGCCCTCGCCTCAAATATTAATTTAGCCTCATTGAACTTTGTCATACTAATATAGATCATCCTGTACTGAAGTTTGGGGTAAATCAAATGGTGTTGACCTTGTCTCGCTCTAGCAATCGCATTTTCTCTCTCCTTTAATTTCAGTTTATTCAGAAAGACTTCCAGATTACTTTTCCATGTATTACAATTACTGAAATCAAATACTGGGACTCCCATTTGCAAACACATATTTTCCCATACCTCATACCACGAAATCCTTTTCAAAATAATTTCTACTATCTGGAAGTTGAAGTACTTTTAGTATGTAACTCATATGTAACTTCATTGTATACCAAAACATGCTGTTTAGATCTGTTTCTAAGTGAGTTATATAATTTGCCGTATTACTTGGTAATTAAAATAATTTTTAATAAAAAACCGCTTCAATTTTTCCACTGTTTCGTACTGTTTGAACATAACACATCACCGAGCGTGAGGTTGCATAAAAAACTTTTAATTTAGAGGTAAAATCAACATTAGGACTTTCGATTAACTTGGACCAGATACAGTTAAGTGCAAATTTTCTACGTCTTTAACTTATCTTTAAATTGTTGTTCAAATTAGAGAGATGGTGTCAAGCAGACTCCTAAATAATTATATTTATCCACTAAATCAATATTTCGCCCCTCAAAATTCCATTTTTCATCATGAGTATGTCTTCCTCCTTTCTTCCTAACGATCATCAGTTTCGATTTTTCAAGATTTACTCTTAATCCCCATGTTTTTCAATAATTACTTAACTCATTGATCATATTTTGCATTTCTTCTGGTTTATCAGCTATTAATACTATATCGTCGGAATACATTAAAAGACGAGCCTTTAAATTCCCGTTAGAGACCCCACCACCGATTTCTTCACCCAAATCATTCAAATACACAGAAAAAAGCGTCGGAGATAATAAGCACCCTTGCTTTACACCTGGTAACGTTTAAAAAAATTCAGATCTTCCGTCCCGGCACCAGACCGCTGCTTTGGTACCCTCATACAAATGTTTTACAATATTTACAAATTTATTAGATAAACCTAGCCTAAATAGTTTATAAATCAGCAGTTTCCTCGGTAAGGAGTCGAACGCGGCTTTGAGATCCACGAAAAACAAATACATCTTTTTCACTTTATCAACTTGAAATTTTAGCTCGATTAAATTTACAAGACTAAATATATTATCCATAGCCTGGTCGAAATCCCGCCTGAAATTCACTGATTATCTCATTACTGTTCAACCAACACCAAAGCCTGTTCAATAATAAACCTGAAAATAATTTTACTTCCACATCTATAAATGATATACCCCGGTAGTTAGCAACTTGTTTGATATCACCTTTTTTGTACAGTGGATAAATCAAAGCTTCTTTAAAATTCGATGGGACCTCACCAATCTCATATATTTTATTAAATGTCTGAAGCAGTTTTAACAAAAAACCATCCGAAGCATTTTTTAAAAACTCATAAGGTATTCCATTGAGTCCAGGGACTTTTCCATCCTTTGCTTTAACTAGTACAGGCTGCAGTTCGGCCATAGTGAATTCATCATCCAAAATAGAACTATGAGCAAAAAGTTCAGCATAAAGCATAGTAGAAACCTCAAAAACAACATTATATAATTTTTCAAAATAGCTTTTAAAATCATTAAGATTCAAATTGGCATTATAGATGAAATTTTGTTTTTTAAATGTTTTAATGGAATTCCAAAATTGTTTTGAGTCTCTATTTTCTCTTATTTTATCAATCACTTGTTTAAAATACTTTTTTTTTTATTCATACACATTAGTTTATAATTTTTATTAGATGCCAAATAGATATTTTTTACAGTACTTGAGTTAGTTCTCCTGAATAAATTTAATAATTTAAACACTTTTTTCCTTTCTTTTATACATTCCCAATCAAACCATTCCTGTTTTCTAATTAACGGTATACGGTTTAACTGCCTTTTTTCTACATTTTTAATGATATTTACTAAAGAACTAAGAACATCTTGTGGATTTTCCCCTAACTCCACTTCTTTATCTAATTTTTCCCTATATTTTATATTATTATTGTGCCAGGTCAACTTAGGCAAGAGAGGGAATTTAATGACTTCACCTTCATTAGATTTTAACAACAAAATATCTTATATAAATAGCTTGATTTAAATACCAACGACATAAAAAGCAGTTTGGATTCTTCCAACAATATGTTGGGTTATGAAATTGTGGAGAGAGGGGAAAATTGATATATTTGAATAAATATTGTTCTTCAAATCAGTTAAAAAATGTTCATTTTGTAATACAGTTGTTTTAACGTCCAAATACCAAATTAGATATAGACGGAGGCGGAAGCACATACTTTATTATTAACATTTTTTAAACAAATATAACCAGTTAAATGCGAAGCTTGAACTAGGGATTCCCAGTTGCAAGTCCATGTTCATAACCATTGCACCCAACGCCCCAGCTCGAAGAAACCTTGATCAGCTAGAAACGTATACATCTTTCAGATTTGAAAAAAATGTTCTTGTCTTTAGATTAATATTGTTTAGGTTTTGTTTGGTCTGGAATAAAGATTAAACTGCGTCAACTAATAATGTATTACGAGACTTGTTATTTGTTTTGTATACTGTAAAAAAAAAAAAAATTAACAAAACTTTTAGAAATATTATGCAATTTTGTGTTTTTTGAATAATTTCATCACAAAAACAGATGCTGTCTACAAGAGTAGAAAAATTAAAAAAGCAATTAAGCAGGAAAAAAGTCTATAGTAATACAAGGTTTAATATCATCTATAAATTTTTTAGTGGAAGAACATTGAAGCTACATTACTGGGCATAGTGTTTTTAAAAAGCTTTATTCGTGTTTGGTTGAGAATAGAAGGGGAAGGGGTGACTTTACCTTCAATATTTCCAACATGGTGTTTTCCAGGCAATTGCAAATGATTTGTTATTACAATTAAACACTTTAGCACAGGGCGTAGACTTTTCCATAACACCCTATTGTTCGCATATTTAATTAAAACTTGTTACATATTGCCACAATTTAACCAACCTTTCCCGACAACCACCATTTATACAACTAAATTTTCCACTACACTATTTCAACAACATTGTTTCAACTACACTATTAATAGTGTTAGGATGATGCTGTCTATGCTGATAACCTATAAACAGACACTTCTCCAATTATTTCGCTTAATTATATGACTTCGTAATTAATTATTTTATTTCATTACAATTTATTCGTTTCAATTAATGATATCTTTTGAAAGGCTTCAATCAATTATGAAATGCTTCACAGTCTGATTGAAATTATAAGATTATTATAGTTTTCTGAAAAAGGATGGAAAATAAAAACTTATCTGATAATTAATAACCTAAAGTTTATATCAGTTAGAGTTAAATTTTGAATGATGAATTCCTCCATACTCTTTATTTCTGAATTAAATTTAAAAGGAAAGTTATCAAATTCACAGATAAGTGTATCAACTAAATTTGCTCAGTGCAAGTCGTTATCACAAAAACATCCTGTTGATGGGCGAATGCCCGAAACCGGTCGATGACTACAAAAAGAAGCTGGCTATCACGGAAAATAGCTCTGCACAACCAATCACAACTGTAATTCAACTTGCTTCCAAATTGGTAAATACAATATAACCTATAATTTAAAAACTTTTATTATTATATCAAAACTAAATGTAACTTGAATGATTTTATTAACATTTAGCAAACCTATTAATGTCGTATATTGATGCAAAGTCATTAATAATATTATAGTGAATTATTAATTAACTAAGAGAGCTGTAGTGAACTATATCTCATCTCTATATTTTCCATTATGTTCACACTCCATAAACATATGAACAAAGTTCAGCCATATTAGAATACATTGTTTACAAAGTTTAAATGCACATTATGTTATATGATGTACATTAAAACTACGATACTCATCAATAATGCATTTAATTTGATCCACATTAATACTGTATTGTATTGTTTATATTGACAACAAAAACAGCCGTAGTCTGTATTGTGTTTGTGAATCATAATATGATTCCATTTTATATTGATATTAATTAGAAACTTAGTGTTGTTTTTTTTAATTAATTGGAACAAATTAAAAGTTTACTATTGCAAGCAATTTCTTAGTATGTTAATAGTTTTTATTGATTTATAAACAATGTTACTGTATTAACAGTAAACTCTAGGTAAATTTGAACGAAATAAATATTTAAAAATTGAGAACGTAATAATTTAATTAATTATAAGCTGTTAAACGTATATATACATCAGGATTATGCCAAGTATTCCCGGCATAAAAACAATGGCTGAAAGTTCCCAGTTTTTAAAAATAAAAAAACTGGTGTGAAACACTCACACAACTTTCCCTTACTCCTGATCTCAAAATTATAATTAACAAATGTTATAGTTTGTATACCAAATATAAAGAGATTCGTCGAAAACTGAAAAAGCTGTTAAGTAAAAGCGCACTTCCGGCTTACTAATTTTCTTAAAATTTGGAATTTTGGCCATCTATTTATTTCTAATTAATTTTGTTTGCATGACAGATTGTATAATCAATCAACTATGATACCACTTTAGAGGAAGCTGTAACCCCACCCCGTCCCCTAAAAGTACCCTTAAATGAATTTTTCCAGAAAAATATCTTAAATAAAAGTTGTAGATCTTTGCATTTTTAATTTATATACGAAGTTTCAAGAAAATCGTCGGAGGCATTTTTGAGAAAATCGCAAAAACGTAAAAAAAAAAAAAACTAGTAATATGGTACTTCTGGTTGAGGAATTTTCACAGATAAAGCACCGTCAGATCCTATGGTGATACCTAAACGTAATATCAATTTTGTACTTTCTACGGTTTTTCGTTTTTGAGCTATGCTGTTCACATACGCACAGACAATTTGCTAAAAACCACTTTATTGGACTCAGGGGACCTCAAAACGGATATTTCCGGTGAAAACGCGATATCGAAAATTTGACACGATTACAATACTTCCTCTTACAAGGAGTAAGAGAAAGTAAAAAAACTGTGTTCCTCTTATTCTGATTTTTAATAACGGAGTATATAGAAAAAAAAATCTGGTGTGAAACACTCACACGACTCTATTTTATTGCGAAATGGCAAATTTTCTTCACAATTTACAAATCTTATTAGTGTTTAAAAACCGTAGGCATTTTTATGGAGAAAATCACGAAAAAAACTGTAAAAGCTATTCAGTAAAGTCGCACTTCCGGTCAACCGTTTTTTCATCATATTGAGAATTTTAGCAACTTATACTATTCTAATTAATATTATTTAGTTGCCCTCCAAAAAAGTGCTCTTAAATAAATTTTTCCAGGAAATGTATCAAATAAAAGTTATAGGTCATTGTACGTATGTGTAGTTGGTATGCCAAGTTTAAAGAAAATCGTTGGACCCGTTTTCAAGAAAATAGCACTTCCGGTTGATAGATTTTTTCCTGAAATCTTCGTGTCTGATACAGTTTTAGTACCGAATCGGAATACCAACTTTGAGTTTCCTGCAACTTTTCCTTTTTTTGAGATATTCTTTACACACATAAGACTCACATACATGCAGACCATTTTCTGAACTCGACTTTTTTGGACTCAGGGGATCTCAAAACTGTATTTCCGGGGAAAACTCGACTATTTCGAAAAACTGGCACCATCGCAATACTTCCTCAAACAGAGGAAGCAAAAATGACTGTTTTTCATACAAAAAAAATCAATATTTTATTACCTTTTATGTGTTTTTTTTACTTTCTCTTACTACTAATAGTAAAGAGGAAGTATTGCGATCGTGCTAGATTTTCTATATTGAGTTTTCACCGGAAATACACACGTTTTGAATCCTCTGAATCTGGTGGATGTGTGTGAAAAAAATATCTCAAAAACGAAAAGTTGCAGGATGCTCAAACTTAGTCTACGTTTAGTTACTACAACAGTATCAGACAGATTTCGGGCAAAATCCATTGACTGAAAGTGCCACTTTACTGAATGTTTTTTACTTTCTCTTATTCCTCCTAGTAAGAGGAAGTATTGTAATCGTGTCAAATTTTCGTTATCGAGTTTTCACCGGAATATCCGTTTTGAGGTCCCCTGAGTCCGAAAAAGTGGTTTTTAGCAAATGGTCTCTGTATGTATGTGAACAGCATAGCTCAAAAACGGAAAACTGTAGAAAGTTGAAACTTGATATTCTGTTTAGGTATCACCATGGGATCTGACTGTACCTTATCTGTCAAAATTCCTCAACCGGAAGTCCAACATTACTAGTTGATTATTTACTTTTTTGCGTTTTTCTCAAAAATGGCTCGGACGATTGTCTTCAAACTTGATATATCAACTACACATACGACGAGCTACAACTTTTATTGAAACATTTCTCTGAAAAAATTCATTTAAGGGTAATTTTGAGGGAAAGGTGGGGTTAGGTTTTCATTTAAAGTGCAATTTCCGTTTGTTCGACATTTCTTTCATCTAAATAATATTAATTAGAATTGGATATTTTGTTGAAATTCCGAGTTTGAAAAAAATCGGATAACCGGAAGTGCGTTTACTTTACCACTTTACTAAATGATTTTTTCACTTTTTCGAAATTTTCTCAAAAATGGCTACGCCGATTTTCTTGAAACTTTTCACCTAAACTAAACATGCAATGTTCTACAACTTTTATTTAAAACATTTCTCTGGGAAAATTCATTTAAGGGCACTTTTAGGGGGGGGTTATGTTTTTCTCTAAAGTGCTATCATGGTTGATTATACAATTCTATCATCCAAAGAAAATTAATTAGAAATAAATAGATGGCCAAAATTCTGAGTTTCAAAGAAATTAGTAAACCGGAAGTGCGCTTTTACTGAACAGTTTTTTTTCAGTTTTCGACGAATTTCATTAAATTTGTTACACAAACTATAAAATTTGTCAATTATAATTTTGAGAATTGGAGTAAGAGAAAGTTGTGTGAGTGTTTCGCACCAGATATTTTTTTTTTTTTCAGTTTTTTGGTTTTCTCGAGCACGGCTCTAACAATGTTTCTTTTAACGTATTATATATCAACTATAAATACAAAGAGCTACAAATTTTATTTTTGAAACATTTCTTCCGGGAAAATTAAATTATGGGCACTTTTGGGGGAGGGGTATGATTTTTATGGTTTCGCCTATCATCTAAATAACATTAATTAGAATTAAATATTTTGTAGCAATCTCGAGTTTTGAAGAAAATCGGATGACCGGAAGTGCGTTTTTACTGAAAGTAGTTTTTCAGTGTTTCTGCTATTTTCTCTAAAAAACAGCTCTAACGATTTTTGTTAAAACTTGGTATATCAATTAGACGTACAATGAGCTACAATATTTATTTGAATCATTTGTACAGGATAATCATTTAAGGGCACTTTTGGGGGTGAGGTGGAGTTACTGTTTCCTCTAAAGGGCTATTCTAGTTCAACAATGTGCTATACAATTCTGATTCTGTTAACTAAATAATATTAATTAGAATTAAATGTGGTGTCGAAAACCTGAGTTTGAAGAAAATCGGTTGAGCGGAAGTGCGATTTTACTGAATAGGTTTTCCAGTTTTTTTTATAATTTTCTCCATAAAAATGGCGACGGTTTTTTTAATATTAATAAAAATTGTACGTGTGAAAAAAAATGTCATTTTGCAGTAAGAGAAAGTCGTGTGAGTGTTTCACACCAGATTTTTTTTTTTGTTATTAATGTTCAAAATATAGCCCTGAGACTGTCTAGTGTAAGCCAGTTGGCCAACTGTTGGATTCCTAGCTGATTACTGAAATGTTTTTGGTGTGATGTTGCTTAATAGCTTTTGGCGTGAGCGGTTTTGTAAAGGGCTTGTGTGTATGTTTAAGATAGAGAGAGAAGTATTAAGAAATAATCAAGTGATCACCACTGTTTTTAAAATAAATATATTAATCTCTAAATGAATTTAAATACTTTACAATATCACAACTATGTGCTTAATAAATCAATTGTTTATATAGAATAAATGCTAAACTCTATAATTGGCACTGAAGTTAAGTGAGCGATTCCTGAAGTGTTCTGGTAGAATGTCTAGTTCAGATTGTCCTGAAAGAATGCCTTCTGATTCTTAGTTCAAATCTTTTCAAATAATGCTGGTATGTCTGAAGGGAGTGCATTGTGTTACCCTAACTGTTTCTTGTCCCTTTGTCTCTTCAGTAGCATTGACCTAAATTAGAGTACCTGGCTCTTTCCCCTTCACTAAAATACACTATTTGAACTAGCTAAAATTAACAAAAATTATTTCACTAAACTATTTTCAAAATTCTTATTTTCTTTCAATTCTTTCTTTCTTCCACTACATTATCCATGTCTGAAGGGAGTGTATTGTCTTATCCTAACTGTTTCTTGTCCCTTTGTCTCTTCAGTAGCATTGACCTAAATTACAGTACCTGGCTCTTTCCCCTTCACTAAAATACACTATTTGAACTAGCTAAAATTCATAAAAATTATTTCACTAAACTATTTTCAAAATTCTTATTTTCTTACATTTCTTTCGCATTTCTTTTATTCCATCCACTACATTACCTTACCTTAGGATTGGAATAAAAACAAACTCATGCACTTCAATTTAAACTTCGGTTAAGTTATTCAATTTTCTACCGCATAGACAGTGTGCCATGGACGGAAACAAATGGTAGATAGAAAAAGAAAGTCAAAAACAAAATTGTGTTGAAAGCAGAAGCTATAAAATTTTAATATTTTATTATTTATTGCAATAAATTTAATTGCCTTTATTGTTTTTTTTTTTTGTAATATGACGTAGAAGAGGTGGTTCTGTGATACTATCCTATACATGTCATTTATGTTTGAATAAGTTATTAAATGAATGCTTTATAAAATTTAGTTCAGACCGTACACACTAAATAGAACCAAATAAAATCATCCCAACATAAACCGAAATTTTTGTTCAAGTTTAAAAAACACGCCTTATCAATCAAGGAGTTTTTTTTCAGATGGAAATATACTCAGTTCAAAAAGGTGAATCTGAAATATTAATTTTAAAATACCAGAATTTTTTTTTTCTTCACATAAATGCTATAAATGGTAACCGTGGGAAATGATATTTTTGACAATGATTCTTTAAGGTGAAGTCATATCACATACATATACAAACACACATATTTGCGGTATAAAGAAATTGTAGCACAAGTTGAATGGGTGACTTGATTTTACATTCACAATGGTAGGTAAACTTATCAGCAACTCTGTACCGGTTCCTCCGCCCTAACAGGCCAAGGAAACACCACCAAACTTACTATTTCCCCCAACAGCATTTCACACACATATCTTCACTCTATAATAAACCAGACCAAACACCATACATTTCAAAATGTTTATTTATATACACCAGAAAAATGTATATCTCAAAGTTATGTTTAAAAATCTTATATTTCCTTACAATATTTTATCTATCAAAACATCTTGCTTTTAAATGTTAAGCGTTTATAGTTTTATAACAGAATAGATAAACAAGATCTTTTTTTTTTTTTGTGGAAATATTGCCGATACCCTCCTATCTAAGCAATTCTGTCACGTCCACTTGTAATTAGCGCAAGTGCAACTTACTGAACGTTTTTTTCACATTTTTCGTGATTTTCTCAAAAACGACTGCAACGATTGATTTTTTTTACGGGTTATGCTTTCCTCTAAAGAATCACGTCAGTATAATATTTGATGTTACCACTTATATAAGATTAATACACAACATAGAAGCATTGATATTTGGGGAGTTAATATAAATGGAAGAAGGCCGAATTCATAAAGAAATAAATAATAGGATCGCTTTGGCAGGAAGATTGCTTAATGTCTTAAAAAAAGGATTTGTAAACAAAAAAGAAATTAGTAAAAGCACTAAGGGAACAAGCTTAAAAAATACATACCTTCCAGTCTTAACATACGACAGTGAGTCATGGGCTCCCATATCGAAACATCGTAGCCAAATCCACACAGCGGAAATGTGCTTTCTTCCAAGGATTGAGGGTAAGACGCGTAGGGACCAAGTAAGGAACACTACGATAAGATCAAACCTAGATGTCATACCTGTGGAGGAAGTACTAAGAGAAGTCAGGCTAAGATGGTATGGGCATTTGATGAGGATAGATGTAGGGAGAGTGGCTAGGACATGCTATGAGGCGAAAATGCGCAGCGAGATGGAGGAAGACCACGAAGCACTTGGGAAGATGTGATCAGAGAAGATTTCACAGCAATAAAGAGCTAAATTGACGAAGGACAGGAATAGTTGGAAGGCACAACTGAAGGCAACCACTACACTGTGAGTGTTGGGTCGGTGCGTGCGTGCCTTATTACGCACCATACTCCCCCCACTCGCGCCCGCCCGTGCGTATGGGCGCCTTCCTAGAACCACTAAACCCTCCTTTCCCGACCACTTTCCTCCCTCATTTTTTTTTGTCCCTTCCGTTATTGCATCATTATGCCATATGTTTCCTGTCTATTTTTTGCCCCTTCCGCCTTCAGCTCATATACTCATTCATTCTTCTTCTAGGACGAGTCTGTGCGCATCTCTGTGATTAACACTTATATATTTCGCCTTTCGTATTTCGCCTTGCAAGTGGTTATACGTGCCTTTGAATTGTCTGGCATTTTATTCGCTCCTTCGCCGGACGTCTTCATTACGCATCATCAACCTAGGCTACCACCTTCCGCGCCTAGGTTATTGCGCCACCGTTCGCCGATTATACAGCAGCAATCAACGCCGATGTCAAACACTTTCATCTCGCTTCTTCTAGACCCCCTCCATTATCTCCTTACTTTTCTGCTTCCACTCACTCCTCCATACACGTACACGCCAAATCCTTTATCGTCCACCTATCACCTCAGCTTCGCCGCTTGCGCATTCAACATCACCACTGTCAAGGTAAGTCGTAACTTCTTCTTTGCATCTCTTTTCTGTAATCTCATTTATTGTTCATTTTTTTTGTAATTAATTTCTTGGCGTATGTTCGCCACCTCGCCTTGGGATACGCGCAGACAGTGAGGTGGAAGAGATTTAGATTAAGAGAGAAGCATTGATAGAATTCTAAATTCAATAACAAGAGCCACTATATCTTGAATAACTTAAGAGCTTGTAAAAATAAAAATAAAAAAACTGACCACCCCGGGTAAAACCGCTGAAGAAATCCAACCACATTACTACTAGAGTTTGCGAATTCCTCGTCAAATCATAAAATATGTAATTTTGTATGGTATAGACCAGAATTTTAATACTGTCTGTGGTTGACATAAGTGTATCTGACTGATATGCATACATTTCTTTACTAATGACTTTTACCCTCTTCAATAGAGCATTCGTGCTTCAGCAGCATACTTATTGCCTTGGAAGTTGTAAAAACTCTTTTGATAAATTCTACACCCGAGATTTTTCATTTTAATTTCAAATTTAAATAGACAATTTTATTACTTTTCATGTGACTTTTTTAAAATTATTTTTAATTGCTTTATATATTATAGAAATGACATTTTAGAGAAAAAAAGTTATTATTCATTTCCCAAAAGAATTCTCTTAAAATCAATTTTGTCGAAGGAACCTCTGGTACCAGTGAAGTGAGGCACAATAACTTCTTTTGATAAAAAAAAAAAAAATATATCAGAAAAGTCAATATCTGGTTTGAACGGTTTGGTTCCAAGCCTTCGTATCTGCTTCAAGGTGGTAACCAAGCAGAATATCAATATAATGGATGTTCTAGGTGGAGAGAATTTGGGTCTGGATGATGAAATGAGAAGACTGGGTTAACACGGGTTAACTATGTATAATAATAATGAGACACAGTCTGCCTGGACTTTACACTTGTTATGTAGAGTAGAAAATGGGTAATGACACGTAGCGCTTGGCTGTATTGAACTGTGTTCCCATGGGCTGTCCGTCGCTGTGTTTATACAGTTTCTCCCACTCCAGACCAAGAGAGTGGTTGGGTTCGTTTCTTTTCTCTTTACTCTCTTTGGTTGCTGTTACATCAAAATTGATTTCCCTGAGATATTATCATTTTGAGATATTTTGTATATACACACATACGCAACAGATCAACCGTTAAAAACTTTCTTCTCCTTCCCAGGAAACCTCTAAGTACTTCCAAAACTCCAAAACTTCGAAACTTTAGTTATGATCATAATACAGCGAAAAGAGGATGCAAAAATTTGAAAGATCCATATTATAAAACGTTTATAATACATAAAAATCATTGAACTTTTTCTAAGAAAATTTAAAAGAAAGGAAATATATGAAAACTAAATTCAATGAAATTGATTTTAACTGGAAACTTCCTGTTTTCGGTTCCATATTATATATTCCATATAACATGTCTCGATTGGTGTCTATTGTCCGTGTAATATGTGTATAGATAATAGTGTTCTGTAGTAGTATTATAGGGAACTATGTGCAGTGGTCCAACAGTTTACCTATGTGTATGTTAAATCCAAACAGCTGGATATAGTGAGTAACTCTACGGTTTTGCTAGTCATGTTTGAGGAAATGGGTGTTGTCATTGTTAGTGATGTCCTCTATTGTTTGCTATATTTGTAGATATATGCAAACTTCAATAAAATAGCCGCTAGTGTTATAGTGTTCTCCAAAAAAATATTACGACAAAATGTAAGTCACATCATAGTCTATTAAGTACTTACATACAAACAGCAATTGCACTTCATCTGAATTAAATAAAAAATAAAAATAAAACTTAAGAGGCTAGCGGATAAAAAAGTTTCTGGCGACAAAAACTTTAAAATAGAGTTCATATGAAAAACAAAAAAAAAAAAAAACAAAAAACTGACATTGGTGGAAAAAGTAGAACAAATTGCCCTCACGTACCATGCAAATGGATTACCAGCAAAACTTGTTTTTATTTCGGTGTTTATTTTTTACTATAGAATAAAAACTGAGCATTTTAATAAGCATGGCTGCCCAACTAAAAATAAATAAAAAACTGCAGTTATAAATAATCTCGTGAGAGACTAGTCACACGACTTTCTCTTACGGCTGTTTACATAGTTTTGATTTATAATTTATTTATTTATACGATTATTATGAAGTTACAAATAAATACATGAGGCGATTATTATCTAGTTACAATAAATATATTGATTAACCGATTTTTCTTCAAACCCTGAATTTTGGCGTAACACACATTAGGTTGACAGAAGGGGAGGACGGACCTCAATCCACTGCGTCCTGCAATAAGAGGTCTATTGTGGATCCCCTAAAATTATAGCACATCCCTTAGCTTCGTCCTCTTAATCAGGCCTAGCTAATCTGAGAGTGGTCTTCCATCCTGAAGAAGCAAGTGCTAACGCAATATGGTCATTTGAACGGATTTTAGCCAGGATTAAGGAAATTAAGGATGTTTTTCCAGTTTCACCTGGTTGCTCACAGCATGTATGCTGGTATCAAATGCTATCTTTTTTCTTGAAGGAGTTTCAGTTTTCATGGACAAATAGCTGTAAGTCATTTCTGGTGTATGATTGCTTTCTGAGCAGTTCTCTCTCGAATGTTGCATTGATCGACCTATTCGGCACTGTTACTCTCAATAGTGCCAACAACTTGTCACATATTGCAAGACAAAGATCCTCAATGAAGAAGATTAACGTTTCATTGTATATTTCTTCTGTGAAATCCAAGCCATGATTGCGTTTCTTGACGTATTTGTGCAGAATATCTTCGGCAGAGAGCGCGCCACGATCGCAACGCGTCTGCGTCTGTCTAGTTCTGCCAAACTCATGAAACGCTCGGAATTTCCCGTTTCCGTTTCGGGAACTTCGGAATAAAAAGTATATAGAAATGTAACGTTATGTAAAAATTTCAAGTCGGCTACTTTTCGAGTTTTGCGTCCACAAACATATGGATGCTGATTTTTTATATATATAGATAAATCTTTAAAAATAATGTTTCTAGAAGACTTATAAATAAAATCTTTATCTTTAGTAAAAAAAAAATTAAAAAAATGTATATCATTAGTCATCTTTTGAACTCCATAGTTTTACAATAAATAAATATTAACGTTAAATGGTTTACGTTATAGCACAAAGTTTCCATGGTTACTATATACGTACCATTATCCAGCCTACTCTCCTCATTATTAGCTTACTCTCTGCTTCAATCTCTGTTAATAATGTCGTCACTAATAAACTGTTTCCCAAACCTTAAAAGATAGCACTCACTTTCATTTCGCTTGTTGTAAACAAAATAATGATAGTATTTTCATGGACCGTGGCTAATTTCCTATCTCATCAAAATCGTATTATTTTATATCCATAGGTTTTTCAGAAATTCTTAAGTATTTGGATTCTTTGCCATAATCTCTCTGTCCCTAGCTCTCTTTTTTTGTTTGTTACAGAATTAACGAATGCAACAACATGTACATTCACAGAAACTACTTAAAATCATTCTATGGAACGACAAGTTAGACTTTTGAAGTGACTTTTTCAAAATATTGCAAAAGGACTCATCATGAAGTTCCATATAAAAGTTCATCAGTAACATTATTTTAAGGAAGTTTTTGCATTTTAGTCAAAAACATTACATTTTGTTGTATCTACAATACAATATTTATTAGAAAAATATTCATAGAAATTTCCGTCTTCCTTCTAGTCGTAGGTGAAATAAATTGCAACAAACCTGATTGCCTAATTACTAATATGAGCTCAGGGGATGTCAAAACGTGTATTTCTGATGAAAATTCAATTTCGAAAATCTGGCACGATCGTAATACTTTCTCTTACTATTAGAGAATTTAAACCGTGTAAGTGTTTCACACGATTTATGTGTACAATCAGCTAGCTGAACTCTAGAAGTTGTAAATCTAAGGGGTGCCTAAATGAGGGCAAGACATGACCATCATCGGTCCTGTGCAGAAAGTGAAACTTCTGAAATAGGCCTTAGATTTAAAAATTAGAAAAAAGATTCGTCATCCTAATGGATGATGTTATACAGAAACTGCACGAGACTAAGAAGATATTTAATCGGTCATTGGACATTGCAAACGGTCAACATCAACATTTTAGCTTACGCTGACGATCTTTTGCTATTAGCCGAATCAAATGAGAAGTTGCTGTTTAACCTCAACCACCTCACATGGCACCTAAATTCAAGAGATATGATGATCAGCGAGGAGAAAACCAAAACTATGGTGGTGTCCAGGCGTAAAATGTGACGACGCCGAACCGCTTGGCAGGATAATATTAAAAGTATTTTGCAAAAGCGAGGTAAGATGTGGGGAAATGCTTGGAAAGAGGCAAGAGAGAGAGAGAGATGGTTGGAAAGCCTTTTGTCGCCGTCCTACACTCCAAGGTACATTCCATTGCTTGTGGTGTAGCGACCCCACGGGTTACCACAGCTCCAGTACTTCATGCATTCGTCAGAACAGTATACAATACACTTAAACTACATACACTCTACTCTGGACAGACAAGGACAAAAACAGTTCACAAACTAGGATCTCCGTCCCTAGGTAATTGGCCTAAGCTAAGGGAGAAGGAAGGGATTAGCTCAGCAGTAGCGCGCTCAGGGGCAACGCAGAGGTCCCGGGTTCTAACCTAGCATGCTGCCCTTAAATTATTTCTTTCTAGGTGTCTGTACAACTCACTCCAGAGGTAGGCCGTGTAGTCTGTAGTCAGAAAACACTGCTTGGAGGCCGGTAGTGTACTGAGAAGGCTCCAGGGGGCACAATAGATCTCTGAGGTCGCAGTGCAATAATCCCCTACAACAATCTACAATCTACTTCCGGTTTAATTTCCTGCCGTGCAGCTTCTGGGAGCCCATTTTAATTATTATCTACGATCATCAGCCAAGTTGCAGTGTATTGGTCAAGACTCAAGAGTTGGATGCACGTACGAATTATTTCCTTATTCCTATTTTTTCCTCTCCGCTTTTCCCCGGATATGGCATAAGGACACATGGATCTTCCAACACTAGCAACAAGGATTCTGCGTTTCAAGATAAGCGCCATTCCTATGGCTTATTGAAAGTGATAATAAATAATATTTGCTATCCATCTTTAAATTTAATTTATATATTCATTTTTTTCTATAAGTTTAATATTTTAATTTCCCATTTTCCCAGTTTGATTATATACAGTTCACTCAATATTTTCATTCAATTTATCTATGTTGCCTAAGGGCACAATAGATCTTTCAGGTCGCAGTACAATAATCCCCTACAATCTACAATCTACAATAAAATTATATTTTATTATAAACAGTTTAAATAAAAATAATTTACAGTGGATATAGATGCTTGAGGAAAATTATTTATCATTATTTAAACATAATTAATTTGGGCAATTATTCAAGTCCATCCATTTCCACCAGGGAATATTAATATAAATGAAAATTATTAGAAGAAGAAGAAGAAGAGAAGAAATAGTCTTTATTTAATAGAAAAATGTACAAAACAATGTTTTGTTTCTCTCTCTCTCTCTGTTATAAACAAAATAAAGATTTCGATATTCCAAAAACAAACAAAAAAATGTTACATTAATCTTTCCATTACAGTTTACATATTATTCTGTAAGTAAGAAATGAAATGAGCAAATTACAAAGAAAGAAGAAAAAAAAAAAAAACGTTAACCTCTATAAAAGAAAATTATGAAATGGCATAATTATACTGGAATAATTTAAAAGGAAAAATATTCATCTTAATAGCTTGTCTACTTGCGGCATTTTATCCGTCGTAGCATGCATATTGATTTTATTACTGACCGGTTTCGGATTTTCATCCATCGTCAGATCACATTCACCAAGTTCGTGTAGAGAGTTCACTTCCACGCCATGTTTCTGTTACACTCACACTTGTTGGTTATAAGGTTATGTAACATAACCTTATCACTTCCCCACATATATACATCCAACAAGTGCGAGTGCAACAGAAACATCACATTGAAGTGAACTCTCTACACGAACTTGGTGAATTTGCTCTGACGATGGATGAAAATCCGTCAGTAGGGGCGTCTCACAATTTATACAATACAATAAATAAAAAATTATTAATACATCATTGTTTCAATGCTTTCCAATTTTAACAATAACAACTTTTATTTATTCTTTTGTATTTTATACACACACTTTCTTACAAGTAGAATATAAGGAAATAAAAATAATACTACCGTAGTTACTAACGAGGTAGTCAAGTGTCGTCGCTTGTTATTAAAATTTTTAAAGTATAAAAAAATGGGTATAAATATTTATGAGCGAAAAGGTAAAAGCTCTAAAGTAAACTCACCGAATGAGTGTCGTAGCAAGTTTCATCGAAAACACTCCAATGATTTTTTTCATTTTACTCTTTATATATTTAAAGTTGACGCAACAGCCCATGAAAGCTTAATGCCTGGGCCAGACGGCGTATTTTATTTATCTACGATCTTTAATTTATATTTGAAATATATATTTTTTTTAAGAAAACTGATTTAAGTGATATTTGGGGGTGAACTGTGACGTCAGGCTTTCCTCTAAGAAATATGTTTAAGGAAAAATTGTTAAGGCATTATCAAGTTTGCCATTCCATAGAAGGCATTATGCAGTTGAAGAATCCGTTTCATAATTCGATATAAAAAATATGAAGTTGTTTTTGATATCCTACTAATACTGAGCAGGTTATTGAATGCTTCAATTTCTTTTAGCAGCTTTATGTGAAATATTAGTACTTTATCAGTCCATTTTGTAGAGTCTGTGTGGAAACAGAGACAGGAGACAGTGGTGGAAACAGCCATCCATCATATGACAGATTGCTTCGTCTTGTGAGGAAATTAGGTTCAGGATCATTGGTCGGAACAGGATGTCAATGGAAGAGCTTAGGTTATTTCCCTTTAAGGTTATTGTCCGATTGGTTCGAATTGCGGTGAATCTAAGATGGATTAGACATGGGTCTGGATATTTGTTCTAGACCCGATTTGTTGTTGTTTTTCTTGGGGTAGCTACAAGGGGGCTACGAGTGGGGCTTTGGATAACGTATAGTTTGGTCCCTTCCCACATAAGAACAATAAATAATATCTGATATTTTATCCGTCGTAGCATGCATATTGATATTGTTCCTGACCAGTTTCGGATTTTCATCCATCGTCAGAACAAATTCACCAAGTTCGTGTAGAGCGTTCACTTCAACGTGATGTTTCTGTTACACTCACACTTGTTGGTTGTATATATTTGGGGAGGTTATAAGGTTATGTTACATAACCTTATAACCAATATAATGGAGTGGTTGAGGAGAGAAATTGGGTTTGATTGAATAAACGAGATATGAAGGCACTGTTATAATCTAGCTATAAGTTTACACAAACTGTACTGGACTAAAGTCATTATAATAACACACATAATCATTCTGTTACATAATCATTATAAATAATGTTCTGGGCATAATCATTATAAATAATGATTTTGATAGAATAAAAGATGGGAGTAGAGATATGACACGATGCGATGTATGGTTGAATCTGATAGATATCTTAGATAGATTCCCACTGGCTTATATACAGGTTCTCCCACTCTAGCCTGCTTAAGTCAGAGAGTACCAGAGAGGGCCTGTCTTCTCTCTCTTGCTATTATAACCAACAAGTGTGAGTGTAACAGAAACATCACGTTGAAGTGAACTTTGTACACGAACTTGGTGAATTTGCTGTGACAATGGATGAAAATCTGAAACCGGTCAGGAACAAAATCAATATGCATGCTACGACGGATAAAATACCGGAAGTTATCCAGCATTGTGGGCCCACCCACATTTTCAACAATAAATAATAATTACTTTAACAGCACTTCACACTTTTTTTATGGCAACTTTAAGTTTTATATTACTATATCTATTTGTGATATTGAAAATAGCGAAATAATATTAAGCAATATAATAGAAGTGAAGGTTTCTTCACAGATAGATAAACTGCAAGACAGGTAGGTTGATGTAGCCTTATGTAAGGATTTATATGGTCTCTTATTCTTGCAAATTTCTTAAAAGTTTTTGAGTGCAAAGATTTATTTGTTCGTTTTTAATATAGAAGAAGAAGCTGAGGAGAATTTTGTCTGAATTTCTATAGTTCTTATCAATAAAAATTTATGATTTAATTGACATCTTTCAATCAAATGTACCTATGGGACATTTAGAGAGGGCATTTAATTTTTGCTATTTTTATTGTCATAATAAGTATAGCTTTTTTATTTTTTTAGACCAATAATAAAAAAAAAAACTATATAAAACTTGTGTGAAGTGATTTGTATACAAACCAAAATTTTAAAGATTTGATAATTTTATTCCGATTTGGAAATAAATTTATTATTAAGTGAGCTGTTTGCAAGATTATCGAAATTATGGATTTATCTACTTAACTTATTTAAGCTTAGCCCACTTTTATTTTCTCTTCCTTAGGGATACATTACGCGTTATACAAAACACGTTTTATCAAACCAATAATTTATGAGTTCCAGAACTGATTAAATAAGTGGGTCAATATTAAAAATCTAGTTGTACGGCAAACAGATTGCTTTCAATAACTTGTTTCAAAACATCATCAGCTTTTCGGTAAAGGAGAAAACAAAACAGAGAACAAGTATTTACTTAATTATTATAAAAACTATTCGGTATTTTAGCTATGCAAACTGAAATTTAAAAAGTTGAGAAATAGAATGTAAAGCATTGGAAGAAAAAATTAAAATTTTTAACATATGCATTTCATGAAAGTTATCGGCCATCAGAACGTTTTAGGGAACTTTTAAACAAAAAAATTGAATGATTGTCTATCCTCATTTTTCTAGTCACCCAACAGCCAAACCTTCTATCTTCATCACGCGACCAACAAATCCATCATTGCTGGTGGATAGGATTTATAAAGAAAATTGGGATATTAAGGTTCCTCTAAAGCATTATTTCAATATATTCTACGGCTCCCCCATTGTAATAATAATTACAATAAAAAATTAAGGAGAATTAAATGTATTTTAAAATGTTATAAGTTTGAAATAAATAAGTTTATCAGAAGTTGAGAATTGCAAGATGAGAAAATCGTTTGGGTGAAAGCTCACACAGTAGATTGATTTTAAAAAGAGTTATAACTGTGATGCTTGACAATATGTTTAAGCAAAGCTTCCCAAAGTGGAGGAAGCAATCGCGTTAGGGACCGAGAGATATTGGCTGGCCGGTGTAGCCGCAAATGGAAATATTAAAATGAACAAAATCGCGAAAACAAAAAAAAAACTGTTCAGTAAAAAAGCAATTCCGGTTTACTCATTTTCTTGAAACGCGGAATTTTAGCAATCTCTTTATTTATAATTAATTTTTGTTTTGATAGTAGAATTATACAATCAACTATGATAGCACTTCAGAGGAAAACATAACCCCACACCGCCACCAAAAGGCCCCTTAAATGACGTTACCAGGTGAAATGTTGCTAATAAAAGTTGTAGCTTTTTGTATGTGTAATTGTTGTATTAAGTTGAAAGAAAATCGTTGAGACGATTTTGAGAAAATCATAAAAACTGAAAAAGAAAAAAAACATTCAGTAAAGTCACAGTTGCGGTTCAGTAAAGTCAGAGTTCCAAGAATTGTAGAGTTTGAAAAGTGGGGAAATCATTCCTAGATTTAAAACTAAATTTGGCAGCTGTGTTTACACTCACTTCCTGTTCACTATAACCGATAGCAAACAGTTCAAAGAATCCTGGAATATGTTCCTTACAACCAATTTGAACATTATAAACGGTTGTACGTTATAAACGAGTCCCTGCGCATTTCCTACTATGACATTTCAAAGGACTGGAGATTTTGTACGTTACAAATGGTTGTTCCTTATACCCGGTGACGTTATATACTGTATTTAGTTGACAGAATTGTATAGCACATTGACATTGAACGAAAATAGCACATCAGAGGAAAACATAACCCCATCCCTCACCCCAAAAGTGCCATTATATATAAATTTATCACGAAGAGATCTTTCAAATAAAAGTTTGTAGCTCTGTGTATGTGTTGTTGATATGCCAAGTTTAAAGAAAATCGTCAAAGCCATTTTCGAGAAAATCACAAAAAACTAATAAAAAAAACTTTTAGTAACGTAGCACTTCCGGTTGATGGATTTTGCTCAAAATCTTCGTGTCTGATGCTGGAATAGTATCTAAACAGAATGCCAAGTTTGGGTACTTCCTGTAACTTTTCGTTCGTGAGATATTCTTTTCACACACATGTATACAGACCATTGTCTTAAAAAAAACAACACGTTTTTGGACTCAGAGGACCTCAAAACATGTATTTCCGGTGCAAACTTAATTTCGAAAATTTGTCACGATCGTAATATTTCCTCTTACTATTATTATTAGTAAGAGAAAGTAAAAAAAACATTCACAAAATGAGTTAAAAAAATAAAAGAAGGAAATATTAAAATTAAAGATATTAAGCCCGGTGTTAGAGCAGCAGCCTTTCAATATTTTCTACCCATTTATAGAATTCTTGAAGCAGAATATTATTCAATAATTGGAATACCAGATAAAACTGTAAAGAACCTTATTTAATTAAATTTCACCCTGAAAAACTGAATGGAAATATATATATATAAAGAAGAGTTTTTAAAAAAAAAATGTAAAATAAAAATATAAATAATTCTCTGACATTGAAAATAATTGCATTAATACAATTCTTAAGGATGAGTGAGTTTAATTAGATATAATAATAGTAATAAATATTTAAAAAAAATCTGGTGTGATACACTCACACAACTTTCTCTTACTCCAATTCTCAAAATTATAATTGACAAATTTTATAGCTTGTGTACCAAGTTTAATCAGATTGTCGAAAACTGAAAAAACTGTTCAGTAAAAGCGCACTTTTGGGGTCGCTACTCCCCAAGTAACTGCATGTAACAGTTACCCCTTACCGTAACAAACTTGGGTTTTCACAATTAAGGGCAACCGAACTGGCATGAACTGTATAGGTTATTATACTGTGACCTATTCAAGGGAGTATTGCTTAACGACTTACTCCTTCGAGCTTAAAATGGCGACTGACTGAGAGAGAGAAAATGCGTAAGTTACTCCCCTCTCTACACTTAGGACCCAGCCTAATAGATTAGTAAATTATTATCAAGGCACTAGAATACCCTGCGCGAAATAAAATTATTGTACGTTGTTGGTGGCAAATTTAAATTTATATTAAATAACGGACAAAACCTAACTGATTAGTCTCCCAGAAATCCCGAGCAATACATTTGCCCAGTATGGAGTAAATATTCCAAGTTTAATGAAAAAAGTTTTTGATTTATCCGTTATCGAGGAAAAAAAAACAAACTCAAAACCAAACTTTTGTCCAATCACACTTCTGGTTAACTAATTTCCGTCAGATTTTGAATTCCACCAATGTTTTTACTGTATCTTAATGTTATGTCGGTATTAGAACCATAAATTGTATGAGGTGAAACTTTTTAAAGGCTCAACGTTTTTTTGCTCCCCCAGAATCCCATTAAAACCTATTTTATCAGAATAATGTTTCAAATATTATATTATTTCAAGGACAAAAGAGTGTTGCATAACGACTTATTCCTTCGAGCTTAAAATGGCGACTAACTTAGAAAAGAGAATTCACAGATTACCTCCTTAGAACGCAGCCTATAGGTGAGTAAATTATGGTAGGTGTTGGCGGCAAATTTGAATTTATATTTAATATCGAATAGTATCACTTCCGGATTACCGATTTTCTTCAGATTTGAAATTCTATGAGTCAACTTTTTTGTCACGTGTGTTTTATAGTAGTTATTGCTTTATCCGCAATGTATTATTTCTTTTCATTGTCTTAGCTCTCATTGCTTTCAACTATCGTTGGTATGAAACTATATTTCGTCTATTGTGCAACTGTTTCTTCTCCATCTGTTAAAATCGCGCCTGTAATTAGTGCAATTAATTACCGCAACTTTAATCAGTGGCACCATTTATTTTAATCTTCTTTTTCGCTTCTGCTATAATCAACCACACTTATCTTTTTTCTACACATCTAAATACACGAACACACACACAAACACACATATCTTCAGTTACAGTTTATAGTCTTTATCATCTTCTATTGCTTTAGAAGTCTATTTTTTCGTATCATCTCGCGTCTGATCTTTAATCTCATCTTTCCCGCACGCGAATAGCCTACCACTACTACAGCAATCTCTCACCTAGAAGATTTTCAAGCACTAAGAGAAATGGTATATAACCTTACCATAAGATTGGCCAATAGAAATTCTCCCAGTTTGCTTTAAGGAATAAATTTCAATCGCTACATCAACCTCAACTTTGAAATGTTCACGCCACTAGCTCACCACTGTTAGAACACGCAATAGTTCTAACTAGCCACATCATTCTTCAATTGCGACTCGCGATTTCAATTTTATTCATCCTTGTAAGCCAAAAAGCGATCCTAACAGCTATCCCCCTATCAGTCTCTTAAACTCTCTCACCAAAATATTAAAAAAAAATAATATACAAACGACTCTTAAAACACTTGACAGACTCTAACACAATCCCACCTCATCAGTTCGGATTCAGACAAAAGCACTCACCACTACACCAACTAAAAAGAATCACAGAACACATTGTACACAATTTTGAGGGAAGAAAATACATGGCAGCAATATTTCTTGACGTAGCTGCTGCATTTGATACTGTTTGGCACTCTGGACGACTTTACAAACTTACGAACACAAACGCACCAACATACCTAACTCGAATAATAGAATCCTTCTTACAAGACAGAACATTCCAGGTAAGACTCAACAATACATTCAGTACGGAAAGACAAATACCAGCGGGAGACTACCACAAGGGGCAATCATGAGCCCAATACTCTTCAACCTCTACTGTTCGGACATATCTGAACCTACTACAGCGACATTAGCTACCTACGCGGACGATACCATGTTAGCCTCATCCAATACAGACATTAACCAAAGCATTACTGAACTTACAAACATCAATAGTCTGTATATCTAGCTGGTTTCACCGATGGAAGCTAAAGTTAAACCCATGTAAAACTGAAGCGAAAATCTTCGCTCTCCGGCGGTTTCGAAATGAAGATCTTCGCCTACTAACAATTGACAACCAGGAAATTCCTTGGAAACAAAAAGACCAAGGAGTGCGTTATCTGGGCGTAATCCTTGATACAAGACTCACCTGGAGATTACACATTAACACTAAACTGCAACAAGCATACACCCGACTGAAACAACTCTACACATTCATTAACAGAAACACACCACTCAAACACTCCTGCACCACACTACTCTATGAAATTCTCCTTAGAACTCAACTGAGATACGCCTGTCCAGTTTGAATAACAGCTAGCAACACACTGACAAAACGATTGCAGACTTTCCAAAAAAAGGTACTGCGAATTGCACTAAAAGATCCGTGGTTTGTCAGACACACACAAACATACAGAGAACTTGACATGCCAGATATATACACACACGTGGCTAGACTTACAGACAATTTCTTCCTATCGCTTCACACACTACCCTCAGCTTCACATTACCACATAGGCGAACCTACTTCATCCAGAAGATTAATACCTAGACTCTACCAAGTTCTCTGAGAAGACTCATCTTTGTTTTATTGTTTGTGTTCTTTTTCTTTCAATTGAAAGAAGTGTAAAGCTCTAAGTGAGCTGGCCCATACTAACTCATCTCTTCTCTGCTTACTCCAGTATCAAATCTCTGCTACGATTTCACACACTGATTGCGGAATAAAAATAAACTTGTGCACAAAAAAAAAAAGAAACAGCCTCGTAACAGTGTCAGAGTATCTAATTCTGAAGAGTTTAAAGAAATCTGTTCAAGTTAAAGTAATGAATCGTAAGTTTTTAGGGCGTAAAACTTCTTTGATTACATATTTATTACAAAATTACTAAATTGTTTCTGAAATTTATCATTCATTATTGCTGTTTTAACACAGCTGTTTAATAAACAAAAGCGTGTTATGAACTTCCTCTTTCAATACTATAATAACCATAAAAACAATAACCGTTTATAATAACAACCCATTGTTATAGTAAGCAGATTAAGTCTAATATACTAACTAAGCATTGTGCTTTCAGGTTCCATTTCATATATT